>JAMKCH010002024.1:0-35814 GCA_023653785.1 Ophioderma brevispina
CGTTCAAGTAACAAACCAAAAAAGGCCCATGATGATTTGTTACTCTTGTCAACAAATGTTTATAAAAATTGGTCTTAGTGCTGATTGCAAATCTTGAATGGTTTATTCAAAGATATTACTGCACAAAATTTGCCAGGTAGATATGCTTTAAAACTGCTCCATAAGAGGGTGGGGGTTTTTTTATAGGAGCTTCATTTCCAGATGCTTATTAGAGGCACTATCACACTCAACCCCAAAGAGTCAAAATATTCAAATTAGCAGGAATATCTAATATCTTGAAAGTGAAGGAAGGATCGTTACCTCCCAAATGAAAATTGACAAAAAAAGGACCAAAAAACAGCAGTACAGTGACATTAGGCCGATTCAGAGATTTTGAGATATAATTTTTTTCGTTTTTTGTATAATTAAAATGTCATCTAGAACTCAAATCACACACCTAAAATGTAATTCCAAAGTTAGAGATGAATCGGTTTTTACATTTTCATGCAGTTAACATTTTATGAGACACACCCGCCAGTTTGCCATTAGGGGGGGGGAAACCGTGTTGTATAAAGAAAAGTCCGCGACCGGAATGTTATAACCAAAAGGTTGTGATTCTTTTATGAAGGATTTCGATTTTGAGTTAGTTATTCCACACACGATTAATATATGGACAAGCCTTATGTATAGCAAAAACACGATTGTTTGAAAAATTAGTGCACCCTCATCCGGGGAAATTCGGAGTCGGCCTTGAAGTGTTCGTTAAACGACAGCACTGGACTAAAATATCGATTGGACTTACACTTGCTTTCGGTCTTGTCACTTAGTTATATTAGGATGTCTAGATACCTGTTACCCGACATGCAAAAAAATTCTTGGTGTTTATATATTTATATTTCCGATTTAAAAATCACTGATAAGTGCCTATTAAGGGCTTACACTCTACTCTAGCAATTACACAGAGACCAACATCTAAATACCTCAAACAAGGGACATAAAGTATACCTACATGCTAAGGGCAGTATGCATAAACAATTCACGTACATCTGAATGTTTGTTCTGCATTAGCATTCAAAATCATCTATTATTGTTTTTTAATTATGGCTTGTATAATAAATTATGAATATAACACCTATCCCCCGTATGCATGGAAGTTATAATAACGCGATTCATGTAGAATGTAATTTTGTATTCTCTATACATTAACCAGTTGATATGGCACTCTGTTCTCACTCCCTTGCAATAACAAGAACAGTAGATGCCCGGTTCTCTGATCACTCTTACTTCGTACTACATAAGAAAACATACACACCTGCGACCCGACTCTTGCATATCTTTCAATAATTCTGCATGCTAAACACAAGCCATAATGAGTTCATCGTGACAAAATAGATTTCCTTGGAGTTTAAAATGCAATAAATGTGACGCCTTCGGGCTGGCTGGTGCGGCTTGCATGGGACAACATTTTTGGCCAGGGCTGCATTTGTCACAGTCAGGACAGAAGAGAATAGCCATTGGCCAGAAATTCTCCCACATCTCAAATTTATGCAAACTCTGCGCACAAAAGTCTCACGTTTACACTTACTTTGTAGCCAATTAACTTTACAAGGCGCATATAAATTGGCAATTAAATTGATGCATATTACACTTCCACCCACTGCAAAAAAATATGTTATATGTGCTTAAGATTGGAGGGGGGGGGAGCAAAATAACACAGTAATATGATGGCACAATAAAGATATTTTAGAAGCATTTGTATCCATTTTTGCGTAACTAAAAAGTAAAATAGTGTCAATCTTTAGAATGTGTGGGACTGAACCTGCAAAAGCTGGCAATTATGATTAACCTCACTGTACAAATATGGGCATTTAAGGGTAGATAAGCGGCAGTTTTAAATTAATGATTACATCTTGGACAAAAAAAATAGGTCATTTTGGTTAAAATTAGATCTTGATGCAGACTGATCTATTTGTATTCTTATCTCACAAAATATCTGTCAAAATTACAAATTGTGGCTGTATTTAAATTAAAGTAGATATGAATAGACCTTTGAACAGATCTAATTTACAAGACGGCCGTGTTGGCGATGGATGGTGATCCCCTTAATTTGACCCCTTGGGTGACTTGACCTTGACCCCTGTTGTAACTTCACCAATATGTCACAATGTCATTAAATGTAGTTTAAGTGTTTTAAAACTTTAAAAGGATCAATATTATTGAGTTTCAATCCAAGCCAAGCCATGTCAGGGAGTTGAACCTGTGCAGCTCTAGAACGTGACCCTGTGGGTCACGAATAGGGTCAACTGTAATTTTTCTGATTATTTACGATATCCCGAGGATTCCTCCTGTCAAATTTCAGTTCAATCGGGCTTGTTTGTAATTTTGACCTTTGACCTTGAACTTTGACTTTGGGGTCGAGACATCATAGACCTCTTCTACTATGATTGTTAATCATGTAGGAATAACGGGCTTTTAGCTGTCCTCGATAGGCTGAGATAAGCCAATTTGGTCTTAATTTTAAAATTTTTTGGGAACTTGACCTTTGACCCCTAATGACCGTTGATTATCCCGGTAATAAAAAAAACCTGAGGTACACAACAAAAATGCATTGTTTTTCAATACAAAAAAAAAATTCTACTATCTTAGTTTTCTGGAGATAAAATTTCTGAAATTTATTTACCTTAAAAAACCCGGACATGACCTTAACTGAACCGTTGACCTCCAAAATAAAAATACCTTCATACCATGTAACATGAATTCATATCTTTAATTTAATCACTTGTACTAGGTTTGATTTTGAGCTAAAAATTTTGAATATTTGGAATATTTATTTTTGAACTCGGAAAGTGACCCTTTAATGACCTTTGATCCTGAAACTGTGGACAACCCAGAAGACCCTGCGCCTAGAACATACGTGCTTAATTACGTCACTCTGTTACGTAATTTTGTAAAGGACAGACAAATAAAAAACGACACACAAAAAAAGGAATGAGGCGAGCGGCATTTTTTGAATATTTTTCACAATTTTTGCTTTCAAACCGAATACCCCTTAATGACCTTTGAGACTCCTCCTTATCCCTGAACACCCTATATGGAGCAGGGTCGTGGTTCCCCTGACCAGTTTTGGTTTGATATGGCGTAATCCTTTAAAAAGTAATTTTGACAATTAAATTACATATTGAAAAGCCTGTGGCCACGTCAAAGGTCAGACAGGGGGGGGGGGGTCAATGTCATTGACATGAATGGGACGTCACGTCATTTGATGTAATTCTAGCAAATACGTAAAATGATGACTGAACTAGACTCAGTTGAAGTGTTGCCAGAAGACAGAAAGAAAGAAAATAAAGAAAGAAAGAAGAAGAACCCTCAAAAACAGAACAAGACTGCTGACGGCCGTCTTGTATCAGTTATATTTTTAAGTTGGATTCCTAGACAGGATTTGAATCTATACATTTCTCACCTTGTCTTTCTTTTAATATTTTTTTTATTCCTTCCTACCTTAAGTAGCATATTTTCCTGTAAAGGGGGAGAGGGCGCTGCACTTAGAACCATTTCCAAATCATCCCCTGATCCAATCAATAATACTGCCTCTTTGCTTGCCGAGTATGTGAAGTGTTCGATGAACACAAAGCTTTATATTTTTCATCAAAGATTAAAAAGGAATAGCACCATGGTAATTCCCGGTCTAATAAACACCTCCAAAAAAGTACCAAAACAAACCCAGCCCTTCCATTACCAAATCGTAAAATCCAATAGAACACTACTTCCCACCTAACCGTCCCCAAAAATGCACATAAACAAGAAGGTTTGTCTCCCTTTCACCCAAGTTGGCCCCATTTTCCATGCGAGATTGTATTAATGCCGTCAAAGGATGCCCTAACGTCGCTGTGTCCTCGGCATACAGTATTGCTTTATACATAGTTCAGCAGAGCTCATATTTGTTTGTTTCCTGCATTTCAACAACCGGTTGCTCGGCACAAATACGAGCCTCAGATATAGGAATAGACACTCTGTCGCTCCCGATGAATGACATCGAAGGTTATTCCCCTTAAAGCTAAGGCCCACATCATCATCATCCGATTGTGCATTATTGCTCTCACATCCATTCTTAAAATTTTAAAAAAAAACAACCTCTCTCCACTGATGGAATTTTGTAATAATAGAAATAATGGTTGTCAAAATTTGACTTTTATATTAACTATGAATAATCTATTCAATGTTTTGATATTTGGTCAGACCTAATTTCTGTTTGTTTTTTCTTTGACGGGTTTTTCCCTCTTTAAGGGCTTTCTGGTTGGGACAGCTGTCCTACAAGATTTTTTGGGTCATATCTCAAAGAGTCAGACATGCTGTAGATTTTGGTCACAATGACGTCACTAGACAAAAGTACAAAAAATCCCAGAATGGGGTTATTTTTAATTTTGATTTAGATACGACGTATTAAATTGTATAGTTTTAACTTTTTGTATAATATATTGGAAGGGGAAAAAATTGCATTGATATTATTGATGGTATTATAACATAAATTAGTCACAAAAAAGCCTCGAGAATGGTTTCACTTTTTTTTGTCTCCCGAGCAAAAAATGTATAAAATTCAAAGTGAATAGTGTGCACCTGTCAGTTATGGTTGGTACCAAAGTAAAGTATACCTGCTAGCCTTTGCTTACAGAGCTTTTAGAATGAAAAAGGAACTCATAACGATTAATAGGTTGTTGCTTTTTCCCAATCTATTGTTTACTATAAACTATAATTGATAAATTGGTTGGTAAATTTATTTTTTGCTGTCCAATTTTCTTGATGAATTTATTTCTATGTTTGGTATCTTTCCTGGATGGATGTGTGGTAACCACTACATTTCTTTTAAACTGGCGATAAAGGTTAGTGACAACTAGAATGTTTTGATTAAAACATCTTTATAGAGGGTATTTTAAACAAGATAAGTGTGTTTTGTGAGTGTGGGGTAGGTCTGTTTGTGATGTGGGTAGGTCTTTGATGTGTGTTGTGTGTGTGCGTGTGTTCGGGTGTGTGTGGTGCGCATTTTGGTGTTTGTGTGGTTGTTTACTCTATCTGTGTATACATATGGGTACACGTTTGAGTGTTTGAGTATTATTTGAAAACAGAGGACGAAGTGTGAAAGGAGAAATAACTATAATTATGTACAAATTCTTTCAGGGGACCTGGATCAATCGTGATCCACCTTTACTTTAAGGTTTTTATTATTTTATATATATATTTTTTTTTAATTGGTTTATTATTGTTATTGACTATATTAAGATTTTTCGTTTTTGAGGTTTTTGTTAATTTGGTGATGTGTGGTTTAGATGTTTCAAGGTAAAAATCCTGGTTTTTATTATACTGATTGCTACAATCTACAGTTCAATTGATGATTGGAAAATCATCCTAGAATTTTTCAAAACAAAACAAAAATGAGAGCATGAAAAAAATATTTTGGAACAATTAAGGAGTAATGAAAACTTAAGAGATAACATGCTGGATGTAACGTTAGCCTCAGTCCAATTGTAATAGAGGTCTTAATACAGAAGAAAAAGAGGCGAGATGTATTTAATTATTTAAAAAGTAAAATTTTTCTATTTTATTGTCCTTCAAGAGGCCCATTACAAAAGAAATGGTAGAAATGTTCACTAGATGTAAGGCGATGCCTTTTGCACACCTTATAAGATAATTCAAGAGGTATTTGCAATTTGAAATTCTCTAAAAACTAAAAACCTACAAAAAAGTTCAAAATACACACGTAGATAACGATGGTAATTTTTAGAGCGTTAAGATTTGAGATACAAGGGTATGGTTTAACTCTCATATCAATATATGGTCCACACACAGATTGCCCTAACTTTATTGACAAACTGTAACTTCAAATAATACTAAGAAAGATTTTTGATATGCACATACAATATTATGTGGTGATTGGAATTTTTGTGCAATATTTCCAACTGGACAGAACCTTTAAAAATTGAAAGAATTAAATAACCCTAGAGCAAGACAAAAATTATTGGATTTAATGAATAAAAATAAATTTGGTAGACCTTGGAGAGCTGCTAACCCAGACTTAAACGATACACTTGGCAGAGAAAACAACCCTGTCACGCAGGCAAATTTAGACTATAACTACTTTTTCGTCTCACACGCATTGTTAAATATAAGTTAATAGTCCTGTTATCTTGCGGTACGTACAGACCTTCTATCATTAACTCAGCTTTATGTTCTCTCTATATTAGAAAGGTCGAAGTTTTTGGAAATTTAATAACTCCCTTTTAAATATGGTAGATAGTTAAAAAGTGAAAGATATATTGACGAAATTTAGATAAGATAACGCGGCAATTCCTACTTACCATAACCTTAAAACACTCTCTGATCAAGATTTGCATTATCAATTACAGATCAACTTCTTTTTTGAAACCCTTTCTTATGAAATAACGTGGTACAACATTAATAGCTTCAAACAAAAGAAGCAGACATTGATAATAAAAAAGATTATTTGATGAAATACAAAATTTGGAAACAATTTAGAAAGGGGAGTTTGATACGGATCCTTTATTTTTTAGAACAAATTGAGAAGCAAAAAAAAAGAAGATTTAGAAAGTATTAGGAAAGAGAAAATGGTTTGGAGTTTTGACAAGAGCAAGATTCATCGTGGATGAAGAGGAGATGAACCCAACACGTACTTTTTAAACTTAAGAAAAACAAATCACGTTCCAAATGAATAACAAGTTTAAAATGACTCCAAATGTGAAGATGTAAAGATGAAAAAGGTATTGAGAGAGTCGTCCTAGATTTTTTATAAAAATTTGTATACACTAATAAAGATAATGGGATTTGAGGAGGTAGAATTGCCACATTAGTAAAGGAGGGGTATCATTAACAATTGTCCGATTCTCAATCTGATAAATTAGAAGGATACATAACATACCCGAAGCTTTAAATGCTGCTTAAAAAAAGAAAGGAAACAGTCTCCAGGTCGCCGATGGTTCAGCAAATTCTTTAATTTTTGGAATATATCAGCTTTTTTTGGGTTAGAGCGATAACTATGGCTTTGATCTGAAGAACCTATCGGTGACACAAAAACAGGATCATTGTGTTTAATACCTAAAGGTAATAAGCCTCGTACATGCATAAAAACTGAGACCTATGACCCTGCTAATATCTCTTATAAAATTGCTTCCATTTGCATTGCTGAAAGAATTAAAAAGAATTACCCATGACTTATAAAGCCATGACAAAAGGGTTTCTTTCAGTCGGTTTTGGTGAAGCTATAATACGGGATATTAGATATGTATGTTTTATAGCAGAATGAAAAAAATTCCAGGTCTACTTCTCCTAATTGATTTTGAAAAAGCGTTTGATACTGTTTCTTTCCTCATTTTTGAATAAGGTTTTAAATTATATCCTCGGCTACCCCAAATATATAAATGGGTAATACATTTTATCAAAATACTCATCATCTGTATTATTAAATGGAAACCGTCGCCTTTCTTTTCATAGAACCGTGGAGTAAGACAAGGAGATCCTCTGTCTCCCTTTACCTATTTCTTCTCTGTTGTCATTTTGTTAACAATTTTAATAAATCGGAGGAAAGTATACAGGTAATAAAATAGAAAATTTTGATACAAATTAGTACAAATTGCCGATGATACGACATTATATTAGATGGTTCAATCTGTTTTAAAAACCCTTTTAATTTTATAGACACTTCATAATTTCTGGTTTAAAAGCGAATTTAGATAAAGCGCTACCAGTTTGGATTGGAAGTAAGAAAAGTGCAGGACAAGTTAGAAGGACGTTTGATTGGTCTTTTCCCAAACATTTCAATTACTTGGAATCACCTTTTCTGTAAATCTTAAATGAAATGCCAGATAAAATTACCAAAACGCTCTAGATGAGTAAAAAAACAATGAACCATTGGCAAAAAGACAACTTCGTTTCTTGGTAAAATGTAGTTGTAAAGTCAATTCTGCTACCAATTACTAACATATTGTTTTAATCACTCCCAACTCCCAGTGGATGAATTTATCTCAAGTACGTCAAATTACAAGCTTTTTTCCAAATTTATATGGAATAATAAACAAGACGAATTGCAACGGAATATCTCTCAGGATATGAAAATGGAGGACCCACAACACCAAATTGTAGATTTGGCTCTCATGCGAGTTCTCTAAAAATAAGTTGGTGTACGAAGACTAATGTGCACAATTGGAATTCTACTTTTATTATATGAATTTGTTCCAAACGATTTTAATACTGTTTAGGATAACGGATGTTCCATTTTACCATTTAATACCCAAAATGTACAAAACGAGTTTTGGAAAGATGTTTGAAATGTGGATAAAAATATACCAAAGCATCATCTGTAACTCAAAAGGATTTTCTCATCAGTGCATATGGAAAATATATTGATAAAGTCGGTAATAAATCCTATACATAACAGACACTGGGAAAAGAATGGAGTAAAAGTTTATCAATGATTTAATACAGAAAACGGTACTTTTATTACGTATGAAAAATTTTGTGAAAAGTAACTGATATTAAAACGAATTTCTAGAATTTTAATGTTTAATGACATCTATAAAAATGAATGGAAAAGGTTGTTTTGAAAGCAAAATATTTTGGTTTTGATAATAAGGCCTATGAGCCATTTCAAATCTCAACATTGGGAAATAAAGAAAAGGGGGTGTAAAAAGTTCTATGAAGTCATAATTACTGAATTAAGAATCTGAATATCTGTGTAAGATGGGAACAAGAATTTGATACTCAATTTGATGTAAACACTTGGAAAAATAATTTTTAAGTTTCCTTTCAAATGTTCACAAGATGTAGATTTGAGGTGGTTAAAATATCGTTGTCTGCACCGTATCTGGCCACAAATGATTTGTTGAAGAAGATGAATAGTATACCACTGTACTCTGTGTACCTCCTTTTGTGGAAATGATTGAAACGTAACATCATCTAATTTTTTCATGCATCAGGTTTAAAGGTAATTGAAATAATAGAAACAAACTAGAAAATAATTTCTGGCGCGGTAAATTTGTATTTAACGAACAACAAATTATCCTCGGAAATTTGGATATGTTAAAGAAACCCCCCAAAAATGTTAGTTTAATTATACTCTTAACAAAAAGGTTTAATAGATAATTGGTCGTGCCTAGTTAAGAAATCCTAAGGCTGTAATTTTAAAAAGACCTTTTTTCCAAAGTATTATGAATTGCCTCTCTGTTCAGCAAGAAAAACTTAATGGAGTGATTTGTAGAATAAATGGAAAATACATAAAAACATATTTTTATGTAGTAATAAATTGTTAAGTATTTATAAATATATATTGTGCTGTAACTTGATATTCTGATATTTTATTACCTCAACTGCCCATTTTTAAAAAAAAAAAATTCTTGATCTGACTTTATTTCCCTTTTGGAATGGAATGAATATAAATCATTTATTTCCCACTAAATGGGGCTCTGTGCATGCTGCAGCACCTCATCCATGGGTTTTAGTTTCTCCCTTACAGCTAAGTGCTACTATGGTAGATTTAGGACAAATACATGTTTTTTTTTGTTTTTAAACAAGTAAAAGATCATTTCCCAGTTGCGAAAAAAAAATCCTAATGATCATTTGTTTTATATCTTCTTCATTTTGTCTTTAGCTAAATTCAAGGGGATGACCCGATTTATGTCTATAAATTTTTCATCTTGATTGTTCTGGCCTTCGCACCAAAACCCCATCCATAAAGTTTTGCACCGATATTTCAACCCGTTTTAAGTGAGAGCTAAAAACGTGATTTTATAATCCCCATAGAGTGTAAAATTGATATTGGTCAACCAAAATGGGTATATTTTCGCTCATAACATACAAACCAAGCATCCTAAACCCTAAGATTTCACAGGGTAAATGAGAAAAATACATACAAAATTTTGACCACTTTGAGTAAAATCTGGGGTCCCCGAGGACGAGGCTATTAGCGATCGGACCTTGGACTTTTAACGTATACAGTAACATTGTGACCTCAATTATAAAGCAAGCCATTTTCAAATACAACATAAATCGTCCACCTTACACATTCAAATGAGTCGTTTGAATTTCCACTTCCGAGATCTCACAGAAAAAAGAGTTAAATCAGAAAGTGCACCTTTAAAGAATTTGACAGGAGCTAATAGTTTTAATAATGGTGGCCTCCTGGTAAACTAGGCGATTCAACAGCCATGTAACTCTAATGAGTAATCCTTGATTTACACAATCCATCTACGCCTTGGTCCGAGTAAATGACAGCTTTGTTTGCATGCCTCTCGTTAATCGTTCATGGCCAGTGCTACGGTAGGGATCGTTTTCTAAGGGAGCCCCATCAAATCCGTATAGAATCAACGCAGTATTGATTATCATTTTCTTTCCTCACTGTGTGAAGACACGTTTTTGACAAGAATTAAATGGAGGGTATGTGTTTGATGGATATAGGTCGTCATATTTCTGCAGTAACAGATCTGTGTAGAATTACCATGGATGTTGATAAATGTGGATGTGAATTCTGTGAAATGGTCAAGGGTTCATGCAGGCAGGACATACTGCAAATGGGCAAGAAGAAAATGGAATTAGAGAATCCTGTCACTAAAATGTCAAACTTAATCAAAAGGTATTCAAGTCCAACTCAAGGATTCACAGCATGTGATTATGTCATAGTCACGTTGTCATGGTTTAGTTCCATTTTCTCAAAAACTAAAATTTTTCTGAAAACTAGAATAACTTAAAGGTGCTTGTTCCGATTTATGTGTATTGTGTTCTCTACTTGATATGGGAGCCTGGCACTTGCACATACACCCCATCAAGTGCCGTGGGAAACAAACTTGCGGTTTTGATGGTAGATGCAATAATGTATGTTGCAAAGTCCTATTAAATACTGTGCTAATATTGATGGTTAACCACTAAAACGGCAGTTTTTTGTTGATATCTTGAGAATGAAATGGATTTGGGGGCTCAAATTTTCAGGACGACAATGAGAAAAATACGGCCTTTCATCTGATATCAAAATCGACACTACTTCCGGGTAAATCAGGGGGGGTCCCAAAGACGATCGGAACACGCACCTTAAACACCAAAGGTAAACATTCTTCATTGACTTACCAATCACCAAGTCTTGTGAATATTATTTTTACATCTGTCATTTTGAATTTTGGTATCTTTTGACTATATCTCATTATTTATATTAACATTATAAAATTTTCCTGAGGAACACTGGACTGCATAAAAAATAATAAAACTAGAATTTTGCAGTTCTCGGATTTCACGCTCACTATATTCAAAGAATATAAGTTGTGGGCCGCTCCATAAAAAAACATTTTAGTGGCACATACACATGCACAGCGGATTGCAAAGTGGTCCTGTCAGCTATGCTGGTGGCCCACAAAAATATGAGGTAGTATAGCCTATATGCGTAATAAATACACACAGGCACCAAAGCGTAGTGCCTGTAGAAAACATAGGCTGAATTTCATATTTGCTCCTATACAAAATTAGAAATTTCACAATTTTGTACCAAAGAAACAGTTCTCAGCTTATCTTTACTGATGGGGATATTTTTGATGTAAAGCTTTACACCCAAGAAAACAAAAATTTTCCTCAAACATGTCAAAAAAGCCAGAATTGCTAGAAATGGCAAATATGCATTAAAAAAGTGACCCCCAAAGAAAAAAATGAACAACAAAACAAATTTCCTCTCATGAATTCATGAAAACCTGGATGAGAACCAAATATTTTTATCAATGCAACCCTACCAATAACACCCATCCACTACTCTCCATGACAACCATTCTCCAACATGCTACAAACCCTTAAAGCTCCCCCTGAATTTGCCCACGAGACATCTTGCCTTCGCTGAATTTGGCTCAACCAGACCAAGATGACTAGCTATCATCTAAATAAGATAGCACATGAGGAGATGACATTTTGAACCATTTGTTTATTTGTATTGTGCTCATGAGGCTGTGTACACTGAGCCTTTCTCATCCTAATATTTCAAATGTCAATTCCACACTGACTTCCTCTTAGCTTGGCTCTTCAATGCTACTACTGTGTATCGGGTTTTAATAAAATTGTTGGCCTTGCGTAATGCCATCTCAAGGATTTTGGCCAATAACAAAAATAAAGGTGTTGCTCTCTTGAAAGTATTAAGTTGGTGGAAATTAACAAAAAACCTCACACTTTGAGCCCAATTTGGGCTTTCCAAAACTAGAGAAACTAGCAAATCTAGCTAACAAAACCATATCAGCTAACAAATAGTGTGTAATCCATTATGGTTAAGAAGCTTTCCCTTGGTGCAGAGGGTCCCCAGTTCAAATCTCGGTAGGGCCACTTTTTAAGTACCCAATTCTGGATTTAATTTTGTGCAAGAGCTATTTTATTAAAATCAGAATTCCACTCTCCTCCATTGCCAAAATCAACTCATTTTCCTTGATCATATCACATGTTGATTGACCACTCACAGCTTTTTAAATCCATAGTAGGATTCTAAATGGCCTGTTTATGTTATAGCACCCTCTACTGACCAATCTCCATAGAGAACCATGTAAATTGCACTTTAACCATCTGAGGTCTACTACCTTTCTTAGAGCGTCTCTGATTGGCTCATTATAAGATATAGCACGATATAACCTCTGAATAACCAATCAAAAACAAACCTTTGTTTCTTACCATGTCTTTGATTGGCTAAGTACATCATGTAATTCAATGTGTAACCAATAAAATTGGCCGGTAGACCTCAGGGGTTAAAGTAAAACTCCCCGATGAAATTTTGAAAAATTTGCACAGGATTATAGCTTGTATAAAAGATAATCCAAATCAGGGGTCAAAAGTCCACTACTAGTGATGTTATTGGTTTTATTTTGGTTTCCAATAAATGAGACTCAAACGGCTGTGCCGTTCTATTGAGCTACAGTAACTCTTGACCCATTCCACTTGTTCCCCAAGCCAAGTGTAAACACAAGAGCAATTACCAATCCTGAGCAAAAGACAAGACTTGCCAAGTCAGCCCAGCCTCTATTCTTCACACTTTGGCCTGGATCCACTCCATTTTTCCATCACTCCATGCACGTATGTCATTTCACTGTCCTACTAATAAATAGCTCATTGTAACGGCTCCCTTCACTGCTTGTATAACCTAGGCAACATTAAACTAAGAGACAAGTCTGCTTGTCGAATATCGCTATCAACTGAGATGGTTATTCCACCTTCTAGTTTTTACTTTACTCCAAACACAACATTAAAGTTTTTAACAAGAATTATGTAGTGTATAATTAAAATGGCTCCACGAGGTTGCCGATCGGATCCCCGCGCCCACCTTTAACATTATAACCCGTCAGAAAAGTGCACGGCACTAGACCTCAACATGTTCTTTCACCCTTCAACTGTTGAGATGAAGTGATAGAATGGATTAATTACATTTTATTGAAAATATGCAAATGAGCTCATAAATAGTTACATGCTTTGAATATTAATGAGCTCATTAATATTAATATGCCTGGGACCTTTCTGACTCTTCACAATGTTGTTTTTTTTACCCATACTTGCAATTGATTTATAATTATTATGGAGGTGGATACAGGCTACAGATCTATTGCCCTAAACATTAAGATTAATGGAAGGTTAGTACGTGTGGTGCAGAGAGCAAACAAAACAAGTTTTTTTCTTCTCTCCCTTATTGCAGTCAATATCCACAGCACATTGCGCTCCTTACAGGCATCAACAGATACCGAATCCTACCCGTGTCTGGGTCCTCATTAAGGGATGCAGAAATTCCATCCGGACGACTTCCTGCAAATTATTTACCAGTTGAAAAAGAGAGACAGGCAAACGAACCAAACAAACAAATTAGCTTGTGTTTACTGGTCATAACATAGGAGTTTTACAATGAAAAGATCCTATAGGCAATTTAAGCATCTTGAAAAAATGTTGACGATAAAAGGAACATCAATTACTTTCGCGATCTTAACCAATATCGGACAGGTGAAGCAGTATGCATACAAATCAGCTTATTATGTAAACACGAACAGTTTAACTTAGATATGAAAAGGTCAGAAACTGTCACCTTTGGCAACAAATTCAACAAACCCCTCATGTATAATATGACAATTTTCCAGTGTCTGGGATCGGATAATTTGTCAAAATCCTCGTTTTTTAAAGCATGCAGATATGCCAAGCTGATGACTAATTGATTTAGTCTATTGCTAGGGGAGAGGGTTTACCCCCGACCTACATAGCCTGTTATGTATTTAAAACTATTTTATTTATGGGGCATTGGATTGAGAAGTAATTAGGTTATCACGCAGATTCGGCCATTTCCAGACGGATGGTAAACGTCTATGCACATTGTTTTCTTTTTTGTTCTCTGTGTTATCTTATGTTAGGAAATTCACCTTTCCTTAGATGTGACACAATTGGATCCACAAAAATAGGGAGCAAAAAAACAATAAAATATAGGGTGTCAAAAAAAGGTTAAAGGTCCTTTAGGCGACGAAAAAAGAAAACCCTGTTTTACGGGAGAGCGGACCTTTCGAGTAGGGTCGGTCTGTCGGTCGGGCGAATTTTTTCTTTTCTGGAGCTCAAAATTTTCCTAAAATAGCCCCAAAATCTGAAAAATCAAGAGAAAAAATGAACAATTTTTACAAATTTTCTTTAAAAAATTGCCAAAATTTTACATGATTTTTGGGAAAAACTAAAAAAAAAAATTCTGCAAAACTGAAAAATCAGGGTCGGTCAGGTCTGTAAAACAGGGTTTTTTATTTTCGTCACCTTATGTTGACAAATGTCTGAATATGGCATAATATATATTAACCATTTTTAATAACGACATATCTTTCCTTTAGGTCTGTCAATTTTCAGTTCCCCGTCTTACTTTTTTTTTTACAAGAGTGTCAGTACTAACAACAAAAGATGTATGCATGGAGTAACAGAAGGTTTATCCGAGGTCTTATTTGCAAAATTGTGTTCTTGTAGCATGTGTATGAGGGTTTAGGGCAATAAGGCCCTATCTGCAATAGCTGCCATTTGTCAGTTGTGTTATTATTAAGTGTTATACCTGCCAAATCGAACACATGTCAGCTATTACAGATGCGGCCATCTGGCAGTAAACCCTCGAATCTTGTTTTGTCAGGGATGATCATACTCTCCTGGTACTATTTATGCCCTTCAAAATAATACTGTAGCTGTTTAAAAATTGCTGTTCAGTACAAAAACACCTACATTTGCTGTCAGAATTGTTTTAGAGGTAGACAATTCACGTGCCGTTATATATGTGTGAAAGGGGCGGAGACTATGGGTAGCCTCTTGTGCGATAACCATTTGGTAGGCTGACCTACTCAACTAGCCAATCGGCATTGCTGTGTTGACGTACGTCATACTCGGCGCACGGTAAATAACACAGAACATTTCTGACAAACAGTATAGTCATCTTAATCCATTATGTAATGTAATTGCTTTGAAGAGGCTATTGCATAACAGTAGAAAGGAAAGTAAACAACACCTGTTTAGAATGTTGGCAGCTACCCAAGAATGTGTGCTATACAGCTGTTAACCACCTGGAGTACCAAAATGGGACTATTGATTATATAATCAAGTGGAAAAAAAAAGTTATCTTGAAATCAAACTATCTTTTTTGGACACCCAGTACATAAAAAAATTGGCATTTTAATGATCATAACTTGTCCAAGAATGCAACATTACCAGGTTTGAACATGGAAAGTTGCTAAGGATAATAACTCCATTGTTTAAAATCACCCTCTTTTAGCCTGAGTGGATTGAATAACATCACACAACCATTTTACATTTACCAATTAAGTTCTACAAGTCATCGTTAAAAAATAAAACAAAATTCCTACTAAATGATTTTATTAACAATTTCTTAAGCAATAAGGATTTCTATTTTACACTTTTACAATAAATGATTACTCTCATTAAAAAACTCCAGGCATTTGTACTCTTAGAGAATGGTTAGCGACATGAACGAACACTTTCAAAATATCAGTCGATTCTAGTGAAGCCCTGGCTTGTTTTCCCATGCTCATCCTAATTCAAATTACGGTGAGAAAGCGCATATTTTGACATTCTCGTAAACATTTCGACTTTGGGATAGCAGTATCACCTGGCATTCAATTACTACAGCTTAGTCCTACTACTAGCAGGGTACATAACATAATGCATGTATGTTTTTCAATTGCTTAAATTTATCATGCCTGGAACTGACAAGGGCAAAAATATAAGGACACACACTCATTACATTTCACTGTTTAAAAACCAAAGAATCTATGACTTTAATTATGCAAAAATAGCTTCCAATATGGTAAAACTGCATCGGCCTTTTGGTAGGACTTTCAAAAGTGCTACTACAGCCGAGCACGTTCCTCCGCAAACTGTTAGCTAATTTGAATCCTTGTAAAAACCTTGAGCAACAATTTGAGCAGAAGAGACTTACGAGCGACTATTCGGCGGGGCAAAACACCTGCGATATCGGATCGGGTACACCTCTGCAACACTCAGGCTTTCTTGACGGAGAAATATCACCTACGTGAGCCGTGCAATATTGAAAAATGTCTTGTCAAAAATTCACATAGCATGATGTGTGTGTGTGGCATAGCCAATTGATTTGCCGAGTTTTTTTTTTCCTATTCAGCGGATATTCATGTTTTGTCCTTTTCTTCTGGCTGACACTTGCCATTAAGAACCTCCAGACAATGGGCTATTACATGTGAAATCCCTACTCCCCCTGCAGAAGACTTTACCTGAATCTTTCATAGAGGGGCTGTGGATTTTAAATGAAGTTATTCAAAGAGGTATTCCATATGGAATATTAGTGCTCCCTTGTGGACTTGGAGACCGACTCAGAAGTTTTGAAATAAATAATTTTGTGCATAATTTGAAATAGTTACCTAAAATTAAAGCTAGCCACCTATACTGATCAATTTCAAAGTTTGAGATGAATCAGATCTTTGGTTTTGATGTTGTAAAATTTATGTGAAGTAGAGAAGTATGGATCCTGGGGAGGATCCAAACCTCAACAGCAGGGGGCCCAGGGGGTTGCATAAGGCCCCGGCATTGTCCAGGGCAGAGCCATGCATTTTTTTTTTTTCAATTTGAGCCTTATTTTAATGCCCTCTCCTTTTCTCTTTTTAGACCCCCGGGGTGTGAGCGGTCCCTCCGCACCCCCTGGCTACGCGCATGGGTTAACATTTTGTGCACATACCTGTACATCCAGGCATAATCCATACGGTGGGGACAAATGAAGGTCCATGGCCCGATCGCTAATAGCTTCGTCCCCAGGGACCCCAGATTTTACCGGAAGTGGTCAAAATTTTGGTATCAGAAGGAAGCTACTATTTTTCTCATTTACCCTGTGAAATCTTAGGGCTAAATGAAGTTTGGTTTGGAAGTTATAAACAAAAATGTGTCCCATTTTGGTCGACCAATATTAATTTTACTCAATACTCTATGGGGCTTACAAAATGATGTTTTTAGCCCTCACATCAAAACGGATTGAAATATCGGCTCGAAACTTTACAGATGGGGTGTTGGGGTGAAGTCCATTCTATCAAGATGAAAACTTCATATACTTAAATCAGACCATCCCCCTTTAATCTGCTATATAAGCCCTCCTTTAAAAGAAGTTGGTTCATGCCAAATAATTCTTGAGAATCGCAAAGTATCTTACAAAGTATGCACAAATAACTCGCTCACAAAATGCAGGTGTTAAATTTGCAGTATCCTAAAATAGCATCAGTCATTTATATACTGTTTATCCCCTTGCTTATTATATTGCTAGGTTCTGGGGTCTGAGCACTGTGTCAATTCAAATCCTAAAATGGACATAAAATCAAGTTTTGTTCATCCTCTTGCTACAGAGATTAACTTCCTGAAATGCAATTTCATTTCCTGAAATCAGGAAATTTCCTGAAAGTTCATCTCTGCCGAGTCTGTCAGTGAAGATAAAAGGCAGTGTAATATGGTTACTAAGATTGGAATTGTACCTTGGAAATTAGTCCAGTGGTCATATCTGGTTTAATTTCCCACTAATTCACCTCTAAGGGGGGTATTAAAACTACAATTTGTTACTTAAAGGCTGACTCAGAGATTTCCTAAGGAGGGCACCCTCAATTATCAAACAATTTGTGTTTTTTGAATAATACATAATGCTTGTCCAAATACTAAACACTGTGTGAAATAGTAAAGCTCAAATTGAAGTCCTTCATATAGAAAAATTGCAACTTTGTTATAAATTTCCTGATCCGGAAATTTAGTTATACACAGTATCCTATGGAACTGTATACTACACATAAATATTTACTGCATGGAAACGAAAAAATTCAATACATCTCAAACTTTGGAATTGGGCATTTTAGGTGACTATCTTTAATTCTAGTTGATTATTTTCAATAAATACACAAAAATATATTTGAAAATTCTCTGAGTCAGCCTTTAATATGCAGGTTTGAGAATTTCAATGGAGAGAGGAAAATTGTGAAAAAGGATGGAAAAATGTAAAATCAGGTAAAGAAAATTAAACTTTGGAGATTTTAGACCCCAAATATTCCTCCAAAAGGAAGAAATTTGTAATGCCTAAATAAAAAACAAGAAATTGTTTCCCATTTCAAGATAATTCTTTCCCAACTTAATTACCTTTTCTCACCTTTTGCTTCCTTGTTCTCACTTGTTCCAAATTAACCTTTTAATATTTCCTGCACGACAAAAATTCTTAATCCATTTACACACTAATTCAATCTTTTCAAAACTCACTTGGTACTACACTAGATAGTTGGGGCATCAGCAGGATCCAGCCATATATATTCAATATATCCATGTCAACACTTCTGCATCAGTCCATTTTAGGAGTGCCTACAGTGCCCTAGATTGATTCATTTCACCTAATTTCTCTCTCTCTCTCTCTGGTAGTTGCAAAGTTTGAAGGGGAAAAAAAACAGTGTTGCCATTATTAACAGGGGCAAAATAACACACAGACTGTGAGCTAGCACGGTGAGCTTGTTAGTTCCAGTTCGCCGAGCGTTTATTACGCTGATGTTTCCTCTCTGTTCATATTATCTAGGATAATACTGGCTTTAGTACTACAACATGACTTACTCTTCCCCATATATATTAACAACCTTTTGCACCTTGGAAATATATTTTTGAGATTAAATGTTTACGTGACTACATCTAAAAGACACTTTTTTTGAAGAATTGTAGTAGTACGCCATTGAAGAATAAATATCATCAGCCTGTCTGCTATTAATCCTGGCCATATCCAGTCTTAGTCCGGAACTGGGGCGTGGCAAGCCATATGCTAGCAAGCATCGTGGCAGGCATATAACTAATTACGCACACATTTTGCAAGAATAATACATCGGCCATGTTGCTAACATGTGTTTACTGTGAGATTCAACCTGACCTTTGATAAAATACCATGAAGCAAGGTTATGGTGCCAACATACAGTAAACGCTCTACAGTAATGTAGTTTATTATCAAATTATCATAAAGTAGAACATCGGTTTGGCAAAACTGGAAGACAGGGTGATTTTATTTTACTGGCTGAGGATTGGGGGATTTTGTAATGGATGCTTAATAGGATCGTTTTTTCTTAGTTCTTTCTTTCGTCTATGTGTGTCTACACTACAGTCTACACGTCTTTTCTCGAGAAAGAACAATTCTAAAGTTTAATTTGGATCTGCATTTTCATGCACATATTCCACCTACAATGTAGCAGACTGTAGCAGGGTAATGTCTGACACATGATGGTTACATACTTTGCTAACTCAGGACAAATAAAATTGCGTTTCTATGTTATCGTACAGGTTCTAGCAGCAAGAAGACCTTAATTCTCAAATATCTTAAAGCACTCATTTGGGTCAATTAACATAGGCTGGAAAAAGAGCAACGCTGTTAAATCTGAAGCATGTGTGCCACTCTTCGGTCATTAATGATTAGGATATCTGAGGGTTACATCGTTTAGACTTGGATACCATTATGCACAATGGGAATGCTAAGAACCAAATCACTGTTCAACAATTAAAATAAAGTGGGATACATGTGGGGATATATACAAATTGAATCACTGTTGAACATGTGGATGTTTGGGTAAAATCACATTCATAAATGCCCTGTGGGGATGCAGTTGATTTGCCAAATGTAGTTGGGAGTGTTTGGTCCCTGAATCTCTGAAAATTACTTGTCAGGATTTACTGTGGTAGCTAGCTCTAGAGGGCACACCATTGTGATCCTTGTTGTGACATTATGTCATGATATACAATAAAGACAGGGAGGCAAAATAATAAAACTTCAAGCACAAGTGTACAAATTAAGTTCTTCCAATTTGATTAAAGGTCCATGGTCCAATCGTTAATAGCCTCGTGCCCAGGGAAGACAGATTTACAGGAAGTGGTCGAAATTTTGGATTAGAAGAAAGCTACTATTTTGCTCATTTACGCCGTGAAATTAGGCCTAAAGGATTGTTGGTTTGGATGTTATGAGCGAAACAAAGTACTCTATGGGGATTACAAAATCATGTTTTTAGCTCTCTCTTCAAAATGGGTTGAAATATCTGTGCGAAACTTTACAGATGGGGTGTTTGGGTGAAGGCCATTCTATCAAGATGAAAATTGAAAAATCTATAGACTTAAATGGGGTCATCCCCCTTTAAATCAGAGGAAACAAAATCTTTTTTTTTAGTTTAATTCGCCCAAAAAAAATTACAATTTTGTATGTGATAGTTTTACCAAGTCCATTCATAACTCGGAGAAGGCCAGAAGAAGAGTATGGGTCAGACTAGGCTCCACATTGAAAAGGGAAATCAATTAATCAGTGTTTCAAAATATTGTGACGTGGGAGGATACAACTTTGTCAGTTGCTTCACAGGCTCTCCCTACCTTACCACAGTAGATTAATTTAAATTCCAACTGCAACAGTATACCTGCACTTTCACTTGCATACAAAGATGTACAAAGGTGTATGCTTTCAATCCTATCTTCCGATAATGAGTTAATGTCACGCCAAAATTAGCAGTTTGCCGCTGAAGTCAACTAAGTGTGATGCCAGTATCAATAAGTAATGGTGTGAAGCGAGCAACTAGGCTATGCCAGCGTTGTCGCCATTAGGAATCTCTCGGCCATCAACAACCCCGTAAATCAGGCTCACATGGTTTCCTTTCAGTCGACAGCGTTATTCGCTCTAAACTGAAACCCGACTCGTTTGAGGCTATGGTTGTAAAATTATTGAAGAAAGGGAGTCCCTGGGCTGTGAAAACGCTTGTATTATTATCTTCCCTACTTACATGTAATTTGTAATTACGATTTGTGGCATGCTTTACGTCATGTCGAAAGGTTAATATTAACATTTGCTTACATGTGTAAGATTTTAAAACACAAGCTTAACTAGTCATGTGCAACCATTTAGTAAATTAGAATGCCTTAAAATTTAATGAAAGAGTTGTGAACATTTTTTACATATTTCCATCACCCCCAAATAGAGTGTCATTCAATTTCAAGAAACATTTCATGCGGTAAATTTGAAAATATTCCCAAAAAGTTTGGTCAATTTAAAAATTGTGATACCTTTCATACTGAAATTTGATTTAAAAGTAGGAGTGGGCTATAGAGGCCTGACACATCTTCAATACATGGTGGCAGCCCTAATTTGAAAGCATTACCTATATTGATCCTATTTTAAGGAAAACAGCGTTGATGCAGTGGCTCTTACAAGAAACACTGAAGCAGCATTTTAAACATTCGACCTAAATGAGCCCACATAACCTCTGACCTCTCTTGCTTCAGCACAGTTTATGATCCTCTCCTGAGCAAATTTGATGAATATCTATTTATGAACAAGCAGCAGCATTTAGTTTTTTCTAATGACCTCAAATGACCTTTGACCACAAATGACCTTTGACCATAAATTCAATACATCAAGTGACTCAGCTTCTTGAGGACAATTCTAAGTAATTCTGGTGAATACCCACCTATATTTCTCAAAAATGACCTCAAATGATACCAGATAACCTTTGACCTCTCATATCTATGCATCCCATATCCAGATTCAAAAAGGATCGGTCAACAAAGGGAACTTCAGTAAATGCTCAGCCATTTCTGTCACAAGCAGCAAGTTAATCATTTTTCAAAAATGACTGTAGATGACCTTTGCTTCTTCCTTGAACTCTCCTGACCCCATCGGGTATCAATCAGAGCAACTTCGGTAAATATCTAGTCATTTCTATTCAAGAAAAAGCTTTCAGTGTTTTTACACCATTACCTAAAAATCTGTAAATGACCTTTGACCTCAAGTTTATAAACACCCTAACAAGCAAATTCATCCAAGACTGCAACGGCAAAGAAGAAACATTTGCAAAATGTGATAGGTCTACAGACATGTGCATTACCATCTATGCTGTAGATGCCAAATGTGATAGGTCTACAGACATGTGCATTACCATCTATGCTGTAGATGCCAAATGTGATAGGTCTACAGACATGTGCATTACCATCTATGCTGTAGATGCCAAATGTGAAACCCAGGGTGCATGACATGAAACGCAAGGGATCGAACTGTTGATCAACATTTTAATAAAAACACTTGGGTTATTTGGTTTTGATGTGATAATAGAGATTAATTATAAATTTATAGAGTTAAGGGAATCTACTTTGAAACCTGCAGAGAATTTAGTGATTGTGTTTTCTATAGAAATTAGCAGTTTGAGCTCAAAATCCTAAAGCAAAGACAGAATTTTGAATACCGTCACTTCATCATTGCCGACATCCACCCGAGTGGTCCAGGACAGATTAAATGCAATCAATGTCGCCTAACATTTATTATGTTTTGCTTTCTATGGTCAAATCACGAAGGTTTCCCAGGTCGCTGATATACAATATTTAACACAGGCCTTACAATGGTGAACCGAGACAAGCTGCTAATAAAACCATTGAAAAAGTCAATATTTCTGATTCGTTCGTAAGGTTAACGATAAGTGGATTTAATTGGATGGCTTGTGAGGAGTTAGCGGAATGTCAGATTGCTTTATTCTGCCATTAACATCCAGTATCAATTTTCAATATTGACTTTTTAAGACATTACACTTGCATTTAACCTTTTCAAATTTGATTTCAACATCAGCTGTGTACAGTTATTCAGAACCAATAATGGTGTATTATTGATGAAGCCAAATTTCCTGAGTTCACCACAAAACTAGTTCACCACAAAACACTAGCACTAATCTTCTTGTAGAAAATACTACCAAAGTGGGAGGGGACACCAAGGCCATCCACGGAAAAAAATGATTAACCCTAACACGACGCAAAACTAACTCAATGAGCTAAGGCTAGAAAATGCACAAGTTCCAAAAAGATGTGATGAGTCTCGAGCAACACTCCTATGGGCACCGAAATCGCTGGCCGGACCAGCGAATCCCTCATGGCTTGCCATCCTTCTCATGGGAATGGTGCGCCGGAGGCCCCGGTTTGAATCCTGGCCAAGGATAGCAATCTTTCTTTAGCTCTATCCGTTATCCCTTCCCTTACTCCCTGAGAAAACCAAAGGCTGTTAGGGTTAGCCCTAACAGTACCAAACACAACAAATGCAGTAACTAAGTGAGAAAAATGCACCAAGTCCTGGATGTAGCGATTGCATCATTATATAAAGACACATATGGGCACAAAATCGCTGGCCGGAGCAGCGACACCGCCATAGCTATATTCCCCATTCATGGAACAGTTGCCCCAAGGGCCCTGGTTCGAGACTGATCCGAATTTCCAACTTTTCTTTCCCTCTTCCCTTATTTCCTTCACTCCCTCTTATCGTTAGAACTACAGACTGCATAGCCTAAGCATCTGATACAGAGCCGTAGAAAAGTTGTCTACAACAGTCCTGTGATTCTTCCGTATTATTTTTTGTTGGCCAATTTCTGCAATTTCATTTCAAGCTGATTTTTGGTCTTTTTAACCCCAACTTGGTTCTGTATTTCAGGGTTTGCATTGGTCTTTCACTAGTTTCCCCAGAATCCATACGCCCCCACCTGCTCCAAATAGACAGAGAAATGGTTTAATTTTGGCCACTGAAATTGCAAATTCACCCTCAATATCAGAAAATTCTTATTTTTATCAATCCAACTCATCAGAATGTTTAGCAAAACCAACCTACTAAGGCAGCAAGGAAATGCAAACTGGTTTACTTACCACCGTCCAGTTTAATGTACTATTTGTTTAATATGAAGTCTTAAGTTTTCAGATGAAACCTTGACCTTATTCAATGTAATAGTCTATATAATGGTTTGCTCTTGTTTCCATCTCAGAAATGACTATATCTACATGCTTTCATAATACGATTGTATGATATGCCAAAGTCCCCCTGTAGTTTTTTTGCTAACATGTACTTGATCAACAGGTAAATTTCATGTGACGGCCTACAGTAAGCTCAGAGGCCCCATACGATCATGCACAAAAGAGAAGGAAAAAAGTTGCTCCAAATCAGACGACATCCAACACTCTTAGTTCCTTGTTTACAAGTAGAAATCTCAGCTATTTACATTGTGACTGATACTGCTTACCTTTTGTGTTTTATGTCCATATCCCCACTAAACCCTGTCTGATCTGACATGAACCTGGGAGGAGTCCTTTGTCAATTAGAGTCCTTCTAGTATGTACTCATGTACGTCGGTGGCCTCCCTACCTCTATTTCTGTTATGTATGGCTGAGCTAAGAACCTGGAGATAAAATAAACAAAACACTAATAAGAATGAAATGAAGTCAAGAAGCATGACAAGCAACTTCACACACATGTACCCACACATACACATCTTTAGAAGTCCAAGTAGGCTAAGGAGGAGGTATTAGAATTGTTCCATCATCAACGTATGACATAGGCAGTAGTGCTGATGGGTAAATGGCAATACCCATTTGCATGTTTGGGACTTCTATATAAGACATCTTCCATCTTTCTTGCAGTCATTCTCCCAGATGCCATTTCACTCTGAACACTTTCCTTAATCAACCAAAACATGTAAGAAAGCCTTTGGAAAAGCACCATTAACAACTACTAAGAAAGCTCAAAAGCACAATTACAGCAGCTTATTCACCTGTCAACCTCTAATAATAGCCCCCTGGTGGATTGTTTGAGAGTCTACAACCAGCGAAAATATACAAGGGTACAAAAACTACAATTTTGTTAAAAGCTTATTGATCTGATGCGTGGGAAGTTCCTATCCGATGTTATGCTGAAATGCTCTGTGGAGGTCCAGAAAGAAAGTTGGGGAAACCTGGTGTAGGCCGTTGTTGCTGCATGAGGTCCATTTTGGACAATTGAAAATGTTGGAAAGTGCATTTTTCGCACTTGCGTTTTTAATGTGAGCTTTCAATGCAACTTGTAGATTTGGTACCATGTAATTTAATCGATCAAGTGCACGAATCTGGGAATACGCTTTCAGTTAAAATCAGAGAGGCGCTGTCCACCGGGACGTATATCAATGAGGGGTCCGAACAAGCCCAGTTCCCGGCCAGTGGCTTTTGAAATAGGGTGCTAACATGACTGGCAGATTGCCTCCAATAACAGTCATGTGGGAAGCCATCCCAAAAACCATGACTTATGTGTTGACAGCCTACAGAATCTACCAGGATGATGCAAGGGTAAACCCCGAGTCACTAACGTCGATTTGATTGGGCTAATTACATCATATCAAACCCTAAAAATAACCAACAAGGAATGGTAATTTGAAAAGCCTAATTGAAGGTGCACAAATATAGTCTATTTGATGGTTAATCACAGGTTACATCATGTAATGTTAGTAATGGACCAATCAGAGATATCTAAGAAACGCGGGGTGTTATCTTATCAGGAGGTTAAGAATGGATGGATTCACAGTTATGAAAGGTTTTCTTAAACTGCAAAACAAACAATCTAGTACAGCCAAACAAAGAAGCAGATGATCTTGTTCAACACCCACTTACAAGTTATCCCCAATAATATGCATGGACTATGTACATGTATGTAATCTAGCAATAACATATTGCATTCAATTGAAACCACCGTGTTATTGCAAGGAATGATATTTCAATTTGTGGAATAGGAATATTACCAATATACCATGCCGCGTCATGTGACCATTTTGAACATGTATCAAATACTCTTCGCCATGTGTGTGTGTGTCGTTTGTGTGTAAAAGTGTCTGGCTGGTGCCTCTGGGGTTTCTAATGCATTTGTCAATTGTGCTTTTACTAGGAGATGGAATATTCGCACTGGGTTAAACATTGTAATATAGTAAGAGCGAGTTTTCTTATTAGAGTCAGTTCACTTGGTATCTCTTAGAAGCAAATTACTTGCCTTGTAAAGGAAACTATATTATAATAGTCCATGTCCTGTAGATTCACCAATGCCACTGTATTTTTTTAACAAAGTCTTGAGAAAAACAAGTTAAAGACCACATTTTAAATAGAGTTGTAACTAGGAATATTTGAGTGCCGACTATTTTACGGTGCAAATAGAGCGTAAAGGACTAAATATTTAGCCAATTTCATGGCAAGTACAATATTAAATAATTTTGGGTAGTCGGTGGAATGTTTATTTACTTGAGTGCTGATGGTAAATGCCCCGTGGCAGGTGTATGCTGGTGTAGCTACAATACTGCAAGTAATCAAGAAAAGGGTTGATTAATTAAACAGGTGAAAAAAAATCCCAGCACACAAACATTTCCCAGTAACAAATGTACTGAATTTCTGCAGGTAAGAATTTGGCATGCTTTGAAGTACTTCAATCCGTCAAACAAGATTTCTTATTCTACACTATCAGTGTATTTGATCAAATATATGATTTGATAAAACTAACATTTATTAGGGGTATCTCAGCTCAGTACCTCAATATGTACTTTCAGAAAGAGACTTAGGCCCTGATATCCACTTTACAATCTAAAACCATAAAGATAACCTCCTCTCCCCAATTCTGGTAAAAAAATATTGAAACAAAACAAATACTAAAAGGGATGTGAACAGTACTAGATCCTACCCCAGAGCGCTTAAAAATCATGCTAAATCGGTGCTTTTTTGCCTGCTCACTAGTAAATTTTCACCTCCAACCAGGAAAATCTGCCTCAAAAACCACCTTCAACTGGGAAAATCTGCCTAAAAACTGGGAATTTGCCCCTCTGACAAGTTCCCCCTGTTATGCATGCCCCTGCTGGTACTTTCAAAGGAAGTCTAACTTTAGACCTGGGTTTAAACCAGGGTTAGTCCTCAATGGGCCTTGCTTCTTACATGTTGAAAATGTGATATAATAGGTGAGAAAGTTTCAGATGGATTTGGCATGTAATAGGTGAAAATATTTCTCATGAATGGGTGAGAACCATGAGAAATGTTCTCGCCTATTAGCTGAAATAATAAAAGAGGGTCAGAACCATGAGAAATGTTCTCGCCTATTAGCTGAAATAACAAGAGGTCCATTACAGTTGTTACAGCTTTGAGAAGCAATTTATACTGGAATCATTACAACTACAAAAATTACAAGCAGTAAAAATAACTTGTTTCTCAATGAGCAATTTATTCTGGAATCATCACAACTTCAAAAATTTCAAGCAGCAAAAATAACTTGTTTCTCAATGAGCAATTTATTCTGGAATCATCACAACTTCAAAAATTTCAAGCAGCAAAAATAACTTGTTTCTCAATGTCTGTAGGGAGGTTGCCTCTCTTCATCTTGAAGTGAACCCTCTTGCATAAGCAATCTTCAAATGAGGGTCAAGGGCACCTGTCTACCACTAGTCTTGTAACTGCTCAAGCTCAAGTTCATGATAATGAGGCCTCTTCCTTTGATTATAATGAGATGGGGCCCCTCTTTTCTCACCAAGAACTGTATGATAAACAGGATAAATACTATAGTTTGAGTAATAATTTCTTGGCCCTGGCATACGCACACGTTGCTTGTCGCGTAAACTGCGTCTACGTGCAACCCAGTGGTGCGCCGTTTTGGCGGGGAAGCGGGCGTTTTTTTTTTTTTTTTTTTTGAGAAAGTTTCAGATGGATTTGGCATGTAATAGGTGAAAATATTTCTCATGAATGGGTGAGAACCATGAGAAATGTTCTCGCCTATTAGCTGAAATAATAAAAGAGGGTCAGAACCATGAGAAATGTTCTCGCCTATTAGCTGAAATAACAAGAGGTCCATTACAGTTGTTACAGCTTTGAGAAGCAATTTATACTGGAATCATCACAACTACAAAAATTACAAGCAGTAAAAATAACTTGTTTCTCAATGAGCAATTTATTCTGGAATCATCACAACTTCAAAAATTTCAAGCAGCAAAAATAACTTGTTTCTCAATGTCTGTAGGGAGGTTGCCTCCCTTCATCTTGAAGTGAACCCTCTTGCATAAGCAATCTTCAAATGAGGGTCAAGGGCACCTGTCTACCACTAGTCTTGTTACTGCTCAAGCTCAAGTTCATGATAATGAGGCCTCTTCCTTTGATTATAATGAGATGGGGCCCCTCTTTTCTCACCAAGAACTGTATGATAAACAGGATAAATACTATAGTTTGAGTAATAATTTCTTGGCCCTGGCATACGCACACGTTGCTTGTCGCGTAAACTGCGTCTACGTGCAACCCAGTGGTGCGCCGTTTTGGCGGGGAAGCGGGCGCACCTAGTAACTTGGCCAATAAATTATTACTCCAACTATACCAATGATACTACTAAAAGAAATAATAATATATTCACATCTTTTGGGGTGAAAATGATGTAACATATTTAATCTTTGCCCACAATAGCCACAGAATATCTGTCAGAGAAAACATTACATTACATGCACTTGAGTGGATTCAAAATGGCAATCTTACTGACATTTCTAGACATACTGCTCTTTCAACTAGCTTGGTGGGAGCAGCATTAACTGTACAGGGAATGTGAGCCATATACGATGTACCGAAATGGTCCCTAGGACCATGGTCAGATTTTTGGTAAATATTTCATATAGAAGTCCCAAGGATGCAAATGAGGTATTACAATTGATTCCGTCATGCGCTGTATGTTGTATAGTAGCGCTTGACGGATTATGGCCATACCTCATTTGCATCCTTGCGACTTCTATATGAAACGTCTACCATATTTTCTGTGTTAATTCAATTAGGAGTGAAACTGTATCCTGGGGTGTCACTGGAGTACAGTATAGAAGGTTTGGTGTATCCAGGACAATAAATTATTTGACCATGGAAAAAAAACCCCAATATGATCCCTTATTAAATTGGTGCTACTCTAAGACAAAAAACACTATTTTCCGTCCGGATGTGACCAGACATTAGGCATCCACATACCTGTCTACACCCTTAAATCCCCTTAATATGTTAAGTGGACAGAAAATCACTAGATGCCCAAAATATAGGGCAACTACAGGAATCCAACCTAGTCTTTTTAAATACTGAGAGATAATCCTCTTTATGGAATAATTTTCTCATCACGTTCTGATGGTAACCACCAAGTCTATTCGCCTCTTGTGCCCCCAAAATGAATGTAGTTAGTTACTAGGCATGGGCAATATGACCTAGAATTGTTGCACCAAAACTATCCAGACATCACAGTCAGGACATTTTACACATTTTCGATCAATGTAATTGCTGGAA
The DNA here is from genome assembly GCA_023653785.1 of Ophioderma brevispina. Lineage (NCBI taxonomy): Eukaryota > Metazoa > Echinodermata > Ophiuroidea > Amphilepidida > Ophiodermatidae > Ophioderma > Ophioderma brevispina. The sequence continues at coordinate 29,596 of JAMKCH010002024.1, forward strand.
ATGTAGTTTGAAAATTTTAGCATTGATGTGAGAAAATGGGAAATGATAAGCCTGAAAACAATTGTATTAAACATCGCAAAAATGCTCTAATTTAATAGGCGCATCTTGTATACTCACAAAACCTCCTTGCTCACTTCCCTTCTTATATTCTAATATTACTATGGAGGGCGCAAATTCACAGAAAAAAATAAAAAAAATACAACAAGCATGAGATGGCTAAATGGTGCTGATGGCTCTAAAGACACATTCAGTGATTTGCTAAATCAGCAAATCAAAAAAATCATCAAAAATCAGATTTTTGAATGGATGCAACAAGTACAGGTATATAAACATACCCTGCAAATATAAGACCAGAAGCAACAGGACAGGATCGGAGATTATAGTCATTTATGTCAGACTAAGAAATCCCAACCCTCTCACACGGCTATAAGTGTCTGATTCACTTTATAACGCGATCCCAACACAAACCATCATTTACTCAACCAAACAACTAATCCCTCTTTAGACACCCTCACCCCCCTTAGCTGTGCATGCCCTACTATCAACCACCTTATCTTTCCGCCCTAGCCAAGGTAGTAACAGTATTCTAGTATTTTACCCCTTCGAATACCCAAATGGACGCTAACCCATTAGGTTAAATAAAAAAAAAAAAAAGGGACACTTACTACAACACGTAAGTGAATGGGAGAATCGTATCTTGGAAACACTGCCGTTTTCTTCAATTCCTGTCAATTCTACAGCTGAAAGAGGTAACCTTATGAGATTCTACGATTCTCATTCATTTTGAAGCTATTCCTGCAAAGTTCAAAATTTTGCAATCATGATAGTGTCTTAAGGTGGTGGCATCATGATTTAAATGGGCCGTCGAATTTCTTTAAAATTTGATATATAGTACATTCATTTGTGTGATAACAAATCTGAAATAAAAATATGGCTAGCCATATTTCGTTTTTGCGAAAAAAGACTTTCAAAGTAATTTTTGCTCAAATTACATTATTTACCACGCAACTACATGGGAAATGTGATTACCGATACTAAAGTGCCCAAAAAAGATAACAAAGGGGGGTCGAACGTTTTTTCTGATTTTCACATGTTTAGGTCTAAGTTGAATACTTGAAAATACCGAAATAAAAAATTGGTGTCACCGGGGATTAGTTTCCTGAAAATCGTCGAAAAAAGAACATTTTAGAGGGAACTTCCGTCTTACTAGACGAAGCGTCTCGAGTTATTTTACGCCTATATGTTAACGCGCATAAATAAAAAATGGGTGCGTGAAAGGTGAGGACGCGTAATTAATCAGGCGCGTTCTTTGACTTGTCCTAGCAACATCAAAGTTCTACTGCGATTTTGCAAAAAGCTTACAAATTCGCGTAAATGCCAGAAGTGGAAAATCGCTCATGAATTTGAGAGGATGCACCGCGTGTAATCTCGAGTTGATTAGAAGTCGCTTGCTGCGTATCCTTAGAAACCACATCATATGCCAACACTAACCCTAACATGTTTCTTTGTTTCTAGCCCGGGTAGAAGGGATGGGGTTAAGGGATAGAAGGGTAATAGGCAGCCTGCGAATCTTGGGGATTTGAACCAGGGGCCCGGTGCTCCAGTCCCGTGACCAGGATGGAAGCCACAAGCCTCTGGACTGAATTTAAAGACAAAAGAATCTTGACTAACTAGTGAATAGTTCTTTGTAGCTTAGGCATACATGTCGTCAGGTGATGACGAAATCATATTCAAATTAGTCACCAATTCCAAGTCAACTGTCACGGTAGTTTGTATTGGAATGTTACTGGTGGAATTTTTTTTTGTTCACAAACCAAGGATGAAGGACAATGTATGTAATGTCACCCCAGGGTATTTTTGTCCAATGCTTAATAGAAATTGTTTCTATAATTTATTAAATGTTATCGTGTTTTATTTTCTTGGAGATACTTACAAAGTGAGGAAACATTTTCTTCTCCTTCAATCAAGCCGTTAATTTTGACAAGATTTCAACCCAAATTGCAGACTCCACGGAATTCAAACGGAATGCATATTTTCAACATTGCAGAATCATTCATCTACTCAGGACTAAATGAGTTTTTCTAAAAGGGAGAACCGTCAGCAACCGAAAACCCCAAATACCATTGCCATGCAGACAAATAGACTAGAAAAGATGAACCTGCATAATTGAGGGATGGGTTGCATATATGAAGTCAAACAAACGAGGTCAGACTACGAGGCATGATTGATAAAATGCCAATTTCCCCGCTTTTTACAGCAGCCGCATCTAATTAATGAGCGCTTTCTTTGACCTGCTTCAAATCCAAACATCATGTGTTTATAGAGAGAGAAAAGGGATCAGTCTTGTTCCCAGCTGCGTACATTAAATAGCTTCACTTTTGGGCAATTGATTTGTGTTGTGTAAATGGGCATCATTTGTTAAAATTGACCAAGATACAATTCTTTTCAAGACTATGTTAAGGATGATTAAATAAAACATTTTTCTGTTATTCCCTTGCTGGTAGTAGAACACCATGCATTACTCCAATCACAACCTTCAGGGGTGGTTGAAATTCTCGTGTTTAAGAGAAATTTCCTCATTTTTGAAATGGGTAAATGCCAAAATTTTAGCTTTTCTTTGATTTTAGCCTTTTTGTGCCATTTTTACTCCTTTTTCCTCTTTTTTCCCTTTTTCCTCATTTTGGTCCATGGCCTCTCACCCCCGGAACATGTTCAATTGGGAAATTAAATCATCAACAAATTCTTAAACTGGTGTGGGGAATATACATGTTTGAAAGGTCGGCTACTTATTTTTAGACACCTATTAGGTAATGAAAATTCAATTTATTTTTTCCTGTGGCCATCCTTGCCCCTGAAAATTCCTCCGTGAAAGGTCATTTGCGTTTCCATAAAGGGATTGTTAGTATTGAAGTGCATTGTAATTCTCTAAAAATATCATAGTTTTTTAAACATCAAATAACAGTGGTAATGACATATAAATGATATTGCTTAGCTTCTGTCCCTTTACCCCTTCCCTTCCTCCTGGGAGGAGAATAGGCTATAATACTGTATCCAGATGTTTATTTATCGCAATTGGCATCAAAGTCACGACCGTACAGAAGGCATTCACGCTCAGCATAGCAACAAGTTGAAGCAACAAACAGCTCATTTAAATTCACCCAATCAAAGGCGCGGTAAGATCCAAACAGGAGCTTATGTGAGTGCGTACACTGCAGCACACGCGTCAGCAACGACAAAACCCACGAAAAGGCGAAATTAAAAATAAAATAAAACTCCTGGGGACCAGAGTATAGAAACCGACGCCTTGACACTTTGTGGGCGAGGGTAGCCTAGGGCTACCCGCTCTATTCGCTTGGGTTTTGACCCTACTTTTCAAATAGCAGTGTTGCAGAACATATTCGTGCCCATTTATCTCCTCTAAAATCTACATGTTTAATAGTTTATGAAATGTTGTGCAAATTTTACGGTCATATGGATATGTACTCAATAACATTAGGCCCAGCGAAAACATGAACGTACATTTACAAAAGGATATTGATGTTCACAAAAGAGTAGAAATACAAAGCGATCCACACTCCCCACATGCACCGTCTGTGAGCAGTTAATGCACTAAAAACACGACGGGGGGTGGTAGGGTAACACTAAAATAAAAACTGAAATATAGAGGGCGTAACCGGCAACAGGGGAGTGCGGCCAAAGAAATCCCAAATTTAGACATCGCCATTGGCTTCTTAACACGTAAAACGAAGTATTGACGAAAATATAAGCATTAGATATGTTGTCAAGGAATATTTTATTGTAATTTTACAGTGATTGCTGGTTAACAGCGTCTGTAAATCGTTATGAGTGCACCGCATGCAGCAAGTCGTGGGCGATATTATCTGTGGCGATATCAAATAATAATAAAAAATTCACTTCATTTAAAAACGGAAAGGGCGGGTCAAGAGGAATTATCCATGTAATTGGTATCTGAAGGTCATTAGTAAGATGAGTGCTTTATTTTGTTAAATACTGAGCCAACGTTCAGATGTATAAAAAAGCTTATTTCTTTGTAGGTAAATACCAGGGTACTATTGCTGTGGATCACGAAATGCCCATATAAAGTGACCAGAGGAGGATACGGAATTTTTTAAAATTTCACTGGATCAGTTTTGTAGAACACCTTACCGAGAACATTCGAAGGTAGGTTTATTTGGACAAACAAGTGCAAAATAAAACCGCAACCTTGTTTTGAAATTGCCTGCTATCGTAATTGTTACCTATAGAAAACAAGCTTTGACTTTCGTCCGTGCACGATCAAAAACTACTTAATCATCATATTAGTACATAAAGACGGCGTACTTCGGCTTATTCAATTCAGGTGCGACTAATAAATTGGTAAGCATTCCAACTATGTAAAAAAATGGGGTGCGTAAGAAAAATGGGGCGCTTCTTTCTGGAAACGTCCTCATGTCTCTATAAATTGTTTATCTTGATGTTATGAATAAAAACGTTCAAAATCTTTCACATCAAACGGTGGACTGATTGATTGCTTTTATGTAAGGAGGCTTAGAGGAAACATGAATGGTCGGCTTTTGTTGGATCAATCACCTTTAATGAGGTTCTTAAATTTTTTGCTGCATGCGTAGTACTGTTGATTGATCATGACTGAAAATACGAAACTTATTCTAAATTACATGTAGACATGGTTGAAAAGTGCATTACTTATTACAATTATTTACAGTGAGGCAGTAGTTAGTAGTAGTTATGGTTGCAAAAGTGATCTGCGGTCAAGTATGAGATGTAACTATGTGGTCACCCAGCTTTCTTGTTACTGGTGTTTCTTGCCAAATTGAAATCAACCTGTGTTCCTGTGTGTGGTGTGTGACCTTTGACCTCATAATGTTCTTTGCTCAGGTTAGCGGTCTGTGGCATTTATACGGCATTTTATCAAATTGACCTCCCGTGACTTGATTTTTTGGGTTCACCCAGAAACACTGATAATAAAGCTAAGGTTGTTGTTTTCTACCGTATGCCAAAACATCGCTCCATAGGTCATGTGGCGTCAAAGCCTAGTCGGACAGACATATTCATTTTAGTTAGTACTGGTGCATTTCCCCGTGTGTGACCTTTACCTAGATGCGTGGGACCTTTGATCTCGTTTTTTAGTTAGATAGATAGATTCCAATGCCACACCTTCTTATAAATGTGATATTTACGATTCAATACAGTGGAAAAGACAGGTTAAGATGTCATGAGAGTAACGAAGTTTCACAGTTTGTATATGAATTGGAAATAGTGCAATGGCGTGGCCAATGAACATTTTTAAAACTTTTGAAAAATTAAGTCTTTGGGTGAAAGAAGTAAAATTAAGAAAATAAAATGAAGTCATTGGGTGGACACGGTTGCTGACCGTGGGAGCTTTACATGTTGGGAAGGACTTTATAATATTTTAAAACAAAATGTTATTGATCAGTTGGGAGTGTGACGAATCATGTAAAATACTTTACGTCCGTCGGAATGCAAAATATCCGGAATGCTTCTTCCAGTTCTGCGGCGAGTATGCAGAGTGGTCAAGTTTTGTGGTGGGTAAGTATGGCGTTGATTGTTTTCCCGAATATAAGGGTGTAGTATGTTGATCTCATAATGTTGATTGTCACATTTTTCCCTGTAAATATCGTAAATGTAAGAGGATATGAAGCCACTATTCACACTCTGTGTTACATATTACGTTCATGTATGCCTCGGCTAAGTATGTGCCAAACAAACGTCACATAAGTCAACTTGCAAAAACTCCCACAAAATGTCATCTTATTTATCCCTTCCCATACATTTTACATGGGATATTTCCGCCCTTGATCGCCCTTTACTTTTAAAGGAATTTATCTCTATTTTCTGAATGGGCTTCACCACAAGATTGTTGTGCATGCAAAACCTTAAATGGCTGCTGTGTTGGTAAACTTCCAAACAGTTACTGAATTGTATCGCTCATCAAAAAAAATACTGCCCAAGTAAACGTGACCCGTCATTCCCATGGCAAGAGGCAGTCTGGAAACATGACCTCAGGACCTTTGACCTATGACATTATCCACACATGAAGGGACCTCCTATTGCCACCATACCCAAGTCTGGTGTAAATGGACTTAAACTTTTCGCAGGGAGACGTGAAAACGAAAAACCTAACCAAACTGGAAAACACACACATAGACTGTAGGCTATCGCAAATCACCTACTGCTTTT
>JAMKCH010002025.1:0-42963 GCA_023653785.1 Ophioderma brevispina
TACGCAGACTGTCAAAAACCGATTCATATCTGTGTAAACAAACTCCTTTAGATAGAGGCTCCTCCCGAGCTTCTCATTTCATCTTCAATTTTATGTGGCCTGAAAAGTGACATCAGCCTGAGAATGTTTTCTCCTGAATCTACAATTCTTATTGTTTCAGAAATACTTATCACAGTCTGTACACTAAATTCTCTTCAGTTAGACCATGATCACATCCGTGCAAACTTCCTTATAGTCTTATCTTGCTCATTCCCATGTGGGGAAAGCGTGGCCTAGCGGTTAGGGTGCTTGCCGCCTCTGGTGCAAATTTTACCATCGCGGTGGGGGTTGTGCACTTGCTGGATTTATTCAGGGTACTCAATTTCTGGATTTGATCTGTACCCAGCTAGTTGTTAATACATAATAACCGCTCTCCTCCATGGTTCATTTTGGAATTGGAAATGGATCTGAAAGCACCGTCCTCCGGAGGGGACGTTAAGCCGTTCGTTATCCCCCGTGACAGAGAGTCACAACTTACATGTACATCGCAGTCATGTCGTAATAAGAGTAGGGTGTACACCCGACTGTTTCCCATCCGCCCCAGCCTCTGGAATAGCGGGCCATGTTAGGAGCGTCCGATCATGGATAACCGCGGCCCCGGATCAGCACACTAGCTGGAATGAATCCTGACACCACCCCCAAAACAATTACCATTACTTGTGGATACGAGCAAACAAAAAAAGCGCATTCCCATGACAGGCTTTGAATACGTCAAGTTCAACAAACACAGTGTCCATCTGCATACAGAGCCTTCAGCATTTGAAGTGTGTATTTGGAGATCATGTGGCAATTGGGTTTTTTAAGCAACCCAGGTTTGTGAGAGCCCATCCTGGGAATATGCCTTATGTTAAATACTGTAAAGTGGATGTCATTTTTTTGCGCGTGTAATGTTTCGCATTTCACAATTTTTAACATTTTTGCTTCGTTTTTCAATTCGCTCGCCTCTTTTTCAGCTATCCTCCATAAACCTACACACAAAATAAACATTTTCGCGGGTTTTATTTCGCGCTAGCTCTGAAGTGCGCGAAAAGCGCGAAAGCGCGAAATTAAGATTGCGCGAACATTTCCACTTTTACAGTATGTAAGAGGAGGAATAGGCAGAATGCTTCTCTCGTTTAGGAACCGTGGATGTATGAATGCCTGTTACCATCAATGTATTGCTGTCCGGGTGATCAATACCAAACATCATCAGGCTCAGTTTTATGTCTGTTCTCTATAAAGTGGACCATAACCTTACACTATGGTTTGTATGTGAGGGTGTTGCTTTAGCATGATATTGTGTTGTGTGGCTATAGCAGTTTAATATACATTTATGGTGCTTTGTTTTATTTTTCCTGGACTATGGAAAATAATGTGAATAAAAATGTTGAAATTAACACTATTCCAAGTGTTCACAGAAAGCACAATAAAAGCTGTGCAAATAATCTGGTTACAGAGTATTATTCAAAGATTTTACTCACAATTACACAATCACAATTATTGCTGATTTGGTTAGTGCATTATTGGTATGGAAAGTTTCCCAAAAGCATTTGTAAAAAAGAGTGAAACTTTCTATTTTTTTTTAAAAAGCAGGGGGATACCACTACAAGCAAAGATTTACTATGCCTTAACTCTCAACCGGGGTCAACCCCCAAGAACTACTGTAACACCTATAATACAGCCTGACTGCTTGGCCAGCTAGATGACACAATATGAGTTGGGAACTCCGTAACCAATCAAACATCTCTTAATATACCATAAATTCTACGGTATCTTTTGATTGCTCATACTGCTATTAACTTCAAGAACCAACAAAGATACTGATGATAAATATGCAGATTGTGCTCGGGGGTAAATACACCAAAGCTGCTATCTAGACCAGTCATTAAACTCCAAAGAACTTCAATATTTGACAGCTACATGTACATGAAAACAAAAACGGGCAAGATACTATGTAAGCCACATTACATTTCCGTGTGAAAAAACACTATAGTGACACACTTTCAGGTCGATGAACCAAGTCCTAGTCCATGAGGCTGAAGGGGAGATAAATATGCGCAGCTCAGACAAATAATAAGCCCGCTCATTAGGATAATTACCAGGTTTCCAATCATCCACTTATTTTTACCACGGGTCACATATGGGACATGCAGACCATTGCTCAGCCTTGACCTTTGATCATGAAGTTTTTTGCCTTTCCATCCAGCAAAAAATTCAACGCCCTATACGGATTGCGCACTTCGTTCGTTCGAATATCATGTCACAATTTCTGTTTGGTTTTATAATACTGTGAATTGCCAGATTTGTTCAATGTGGACAAATTTTGTGTGATATTTCTATCGAAATTCAACATACGGAACTTTTGTGATACAAATAGTCATACTCCAATTTGAGTTTCAAATTATTCACTATGGAATTTTTTGTGTTTGTGAGCACCGAGTGCCATAAAAATTGTCCATTTTTCTGTTTCATCACACAAAATAATAAATCTTTAAATATATTGTACATTGGTGTATCCTTTAGTACTTTCTCTTGTGAATGCAAATCTGCTGTGCCACACAAAGAACTTCCTTATACATGCATTGCATATTTTTGCCTGTTAAAACTAATGCCAGCATTGCATAATGCTTTCTGCAGATTTTTTGAGGCACTAATGTGTTGGAAAAATTCCTGGATGATTTGGGTAATTTGTTGATTATAGGTTACCTGTGCAAAAGGTCATGTGCAGACTTCAAAAAGATCTGGGGAATTCTAGACACTCTTTCTTTCTGTCAAATTGCCTAGAATTCACGCTAGACCTTTTCCTTTTCTTGAAAAAGAAGATTGTAAAATTGTCTAAAAGGGGGAAAACTATTAACAAGGTGTAATTTTAGACATTCCCAGTTTGCTTGTATTTTACCTTGAAAGATTTGTATTTTCTGTAACATGAACAAGGCGTTTCTTCGAAGCACAAAGGTCCCCAGCCCGTCGCGATAGTAAATGGAGGGAAATATACTTTTAAGATCACAGGAGAATTGTGATGGAAAATAAGTGTTTCTCAAACCACTGATGGCTGCTGCCATAGCAGTTGCAATTTTGACGCGTAAATGTTGACTATATTTACCATACAACTATTTGTATTTATTTTGACCTTAGATATGACCCTACTGGACCTTGAAATGGCCTTCGCAATTTTCGGTTAGAATGTTGACCACGTCCACAAAGTTTCATGACCTACCACATTTTGGATTCGTTGACCTTGAACTAACCCCATGAATTGAAATGCACCTTTCAAAATTTTCGGCAATGGATGCGTACTACACCCATGCATTTTCATAACCAATTACCATGTGTATGGATTTGGCCCTTGGATGACCATGACCTTGAAAATTACCATAAAAATTTTTGGCACTGATGTGGAACCACACCACCAAGTTTCCTCATCCTACCACTACTTTGGTGGTTGGACCTTGAATGACCCTACATGACCTAAAATGACCTTCAAATTTTTCAGCACTGAAAATGTTGACCACCCCCCCAAATTTTCATCCTACACCCATTGACAAGGACTATAGCAATTTAATTCCATTTGACCTTGAATGACCCCGCATGACCTTGAAATACCTTCAATTTTTTGGCACTGAATGTGACCACCCCCCAAGTTTCAGTCATCCACCCACAATTGACAAGGGCTATTAGCATTTAATTCCATTTGACCTTGAATGACCCTGCATAACCTTGAAATTGACTTCAACAAGAAATTTTTTCGGCACTGAATGGTGACCACAACCACGTCACGTTTCATCACCTCCCACATTTGACCAGGTTTAGCAATATATCCCATTTGTACTTGAATGACCCCACATGACGTTGAAATGACCTTCCAAATTTTTTTGGCACTGAATGTTTGACCACCCCCCCAAGTTTCATCTCCACCACAATTGACAGGCTATAGCAATTTAATTCCATTTGACCTTGAATTACCCCCGCTGACCTTGAATGACCTTCAAAAAATTTTTCGGCACTGACGTTGGACCACGACCCACCAATTTCATCAGCATCCTGCCACAATTGCCCAGCTTATAAGCAATTTATTATCCCATTTTTGACCGCATTTAACCATTGACCCATTCCACATGCCCCACCTCCGACTCATCCACCTCTACTTGGGTGACATGCAAGGTGCAAAGTATGGCCCCCCATACTTGCTTAGATCAAAAGATAGGGTTTACAAGTCTTATAACAATATATCCTATTACTTGACCAAATTTTACCCTATTTTGACCATATTTGACCTTTTTTTGACCTATGTCACATGACCCACTTTATGTCCCAGCCAACGCCTACTTGAGAAGCATCTATGTTGCAGATGGACACCCACACTTCTTAGATCCATAGAATATTTGCGTGGGACGCACACACGCATCCCGGACGCAGGGCATTTCTATTGTCCCCCTTTGCCAACTAAGAGTGGCCGGGGCCAATAATGAGATAAGCAGAGAAAACTTTGACTGATGTAGATCTGTCCAATCTTCTCTTTATCCCTCATATATTGGGCATAATCCCATACAGGTTGTCCAAAAAATATTTAGGCCATTACACTTTGACACGTGCATTGCATCTTATTTTAAAGCTTTTAGCATACAATCTGAACCTTTTTTCACCTGCCAATATTTGATTCACTTATATGTATAGCATTTTTGAATTATACCAATAAAGAAAGGCATGTCAAAACCAGTTCAACCGCATGAAATACTTCTATGTAACCACAACCAACCATCCATCATACAACAATAATACAAAAACATAAACAGGGAACAAGAAATACTAAATAAATAAAAAAAATACAGCAAGTAAACGCTCACCCCCTGGCAATATGGCAGTCTGGAACATGACCTCAGATGACCGTTGACCGTTCATTGGACCTTTGACATCATCCACACAGTTAGGAACCCCTATTGCACTTAACCCAAGTCTGATATAAAATTGGATTGATTCAGCCCAAATTAATTGGTCGAAATATGAGTTGCAAAATATTGGGCAAGACGAAGTCGAGACCAATATTTTGAAACTCATAGCGAGACCATTAACGACACTATCGTGATTTGCTAAATCAGTAAACCGAAAAATCATGAAAAATCCGATTTTTGCACTTTGTAACAGTACAGGTATCCAACATACCCTGCAAATATAAGACCAGAAGCACCTAATAAGGACAGAATCGGCGATTGTAGTCATCACGGTCCGTTCGACACTTACTACAACAGGAATTGAATTAAATCGTTTCTTTGAACACTTGCCGTTTTCTTACTTTCCTGTCAATTCTACAGCTAGAAGAGGTAACTTATGAGAATGCTACACACTTATCCTTCACTTTGAAGCATTCTCAAATTTCAATAGTTTCAATCACTGATAGTGTCGTTAATATTGGGTGCAAATCTCCAATTTTATCATTATCTGTGTTTTGGATCTATATTTTCACACTACTTGGCCTCTTCAACATGATATGTGTAAATCTGACTAAACTTTTTTGAAAGAACATGAAAAATTACAACCTTACATGTACTAAACTGAACACAACACATATGATATCCCATACATACATACACAACGGACCATGCGCACTATCGCAATACCCCCTACCACCCATCCCCCTCCGCTGTTCCAAGCAGGGGATAATAATATAAAAGAGATTCTCCCTGAACCCACCATGACTAATCAGAAGCGTGACTTTAATGAAACCCACACAACTTATCAATCCAAACTATTCATTTACATTACACTCATGCCACTGTCCACCAATCCATAGGAGACTCTTTTCAAAATGCGTAATCAAGCTTTACCAAAAGAAATAACAATAGAGTTTCATCCCACTTTCTTTTCAGTGGCCATGTAATAACCAAGGGCGAGACGGTAATGAACTCAGTAGAGATGAGAATTTTTGTTTTGTCAGTTACTTATTTGTATCAGATCTATGCAGCTAATTGCTTAGTGCATGTAGCATATGTTGCTTTAGGTCCACGGACATTGCGGCCAAGATTAAAAGGCTGCAACAGTCACCCTACAAAAATTTTTTGTAGTCCTATTTCACTAATTTTATTGGACGAAGACGCTTATTGTTAGGTCATCTCAAGGTGAATATGTTTAATTGCCCTACTCAGCATTTAACATTTAATATCTCAAACCATGTAACACAAATAACTGCGAATATTTGAATCAATCAGTTTCACACTTAAGATTAAATCTACAATCCATGTATGCACTTTGATAAAAAAAAGTCAGCTTAACATTAGATTTAGAGTATATAGAAACAAAATTGACATTTTGATAGGAAATAATATGGCATGTTCTCGGATTTATGTGGGCATCAGGGGATGGGTATTAAGTTGTATGCCATTGCAAAAACAGTATTTGCTAGTCTAAATTACACCAACTTCTTCACCCTACGCTTAAATCATGTCTTTTTCCGTCAATGAAATGAAGCCCGATGATCATATTAAGTGCAAAAAGCCGGCTGAAAAAAATGCAAATTCCCAGGAACACAATCAAACTTTCCTCCAAGATTGCAAATTCCCCTTCATTATGTATTTCTCTTTATTTACATGAAAAATTTCCCTCCAATGCAAATTTTCCCAGGAACCAAAAATTCCCAGTTCCTTCACTTTTTCAGGCGTGTGCAAAAGTTAAATATCAATTATACATGCCCCCTTTTTTGGCACAGACATTATGCTTAATATAACTTGTTTTTCAGTAAATCGGAGGCACATCGCCATTAAAAACTGGTTTCATTGGTAGAAATTGGATCAGTGATACAGCATCAGACAAGTTACATCTTAACACCCTTCTGGATTCTCAAAGAATATAAACCAAGACTTAATTTATAAATCTGTTCCTAATAAAAGTCAAAAACAAAAAATATCCGGAACTCGCTTCCTGTCATCTTGGGGGGGGGGGGGGGGGGGAATACACTTAATTTGAGCTAAATGGCATGTAAACCTACTTGAATTTGAGTGCTATACAAACCATTGCTGGCGGGATGTTGCAAACCTGAATGAGCTCAAAATTGCTTATGATGACAAAATGGTTGAGAGCTCACATGCATTTGCAATACTGATTAGGTACAGCCAAGCAATCAATGCAAATGAACACAAAATTGATACAACTTAGTCATTCCAGATCTTGCTATGAAGCTCTGATGATTTCTTTTGGTTATTTTTACACAAATGTTTCTTGTTTTCCTTTTCAGCAGACAAAATTTATGCAATTTCATACTTATCATAAAATTGTTTAATTTCTGAGGATCACTCTCACCTTTATACTGAAGATTCAATCTGCATACCATACCCATTTGTGACACCTGGGTCATCAATATAAGTACATTTGAAATTAGAATTTTCTGATGTTTCTGTGAAATGCCGACTCAGAGATTACTAAAGGATGGCACCTCAATTTTTCGAACCAATCACATTTTTTGCATTTAGTACATAATGCTTGTTCCCATACTAATCCCGATGTGAAATAGCTAAGCTCACATCAATGTCCTCATATAGAAAAAGAGAAAACACAATTTGATCAATTGTAGAGTTAGGTGTAGATTTTTTGTAAGGTTAATTTTTTTACAAGACTGTCATCCGGGGTCGAAAGATGAGTAATAGTATCTCTACCTCTACTACAAAATAAACTGGCCCGAAGCGCCATGGCCGATCTCCTGCAGGTCCGTGAATAACTTCTCCGGATCATCTTCAGAGAATAGTGCCTGCACCTCCGGGTCTCGGATGTGAAGACACCGGGTCGGAAGTGGCATTCTAAGCTAGGTGGCAGCGCACCAGTTTACCGGTCAACTGGTTGGCGGCTACCTAGCAACCAGCGGCGGAGGGTCGTATTCAAGGGATGTTCACGTAGCCTAGTGGTTTGATGAGATGCTATATATGACAAGACGACAGCTACACGGTGTGCCTCGTGGTGGGTTCATCCGGTGGAGATCTGGAGTCGTCGGTAAAAAAAGACAACAACAAAAACAAAATTCACACCTTATCCTTCACGTTTACCAGTTCAAAATACACTATCCTTTGGCCAAACTTAACGAACTAGAAAATCCTGCAACAGGATTTGAAGATTAACAGATGGGTAAGTTGGGCACACCACTGATGGACATTCACATGGTTAACTTGGAACATTTTGATCAAATTGTATGGGTAAACTTATAACATCACAGGGAACATCTTCCGAAGATCATGAACAGTTGTTTCTATGAACTCAACTTAACTGCAATGCATTCCTGTACAAAGTGGTAGTAGCAAAAAAGTTTAACCACATTCCGGTTTTGTCCCGTAAACTGGGTGGCCCGATTCACCTCACAATCGCAGCAACCACCCTTACCCCTTCCTTCCACTTCACCCCATTCAATGCAGCCTCCATACTCAACCCAACCCTCCTACTCGCACTTGCTTCACCCTTCTCCACTCTCCTCCCCTCCCACTTGCTTCAACCCTTCTCCACTCTCCTCCATCCCCCCTCCACTTGCTTCACCCTTCTCCACTCTCCACCACTTGGCTTCGTAGGCTGAATTACATTGACTGAAGGGCCATTCTATCACTATATTCACATCTACTTTATTCAAGGCGATTTATTTTTGTGATGTCAAGATTTATTCAACAAGTGCAATAAATAAACATTCATCAGTCACATGCAAATTTTTACACAGATTAAATAGTTTACTCCTAATTCAACTTTTTTTGATTAACAAAGGAAAGAGTGTACATGTGGTCAATGTGGTTAAAATGTTACAGTTTTATTTACTTAAAGGCTGACTCAGAGGTTTTTTTGAAATATTTTTGTGTTATTAATTGAAAATAGTAAACGGAACTAAGATAGTTACCCCAAATTCCCATTCCAAAGTTTGTGATGAATTGGATTTCTCGTTTTCATGCAAAAATGCATGTATAACTGTGCCACAGATACCCGTTAAACAAAATTTTGGATTCGGAATTGTTATAACCAAGTTGTATTTTCTATATGAAAGAATTTGATTTGAGCTATCTTTTCAAACGTGCTATCTATGGACAAGTCTAATATGCAACAAAAAAATCAATTTGAAAATTGAGGGCACCCTTCTCAGAACTTGTTTGAGTCGGCCTTTAAGTACAAGGTATAGATGTTCAATGTTCATGAACCCTTCTCACAAATTACGCTGTAGAGTAGACGACCATCATCAATAACTTTTGAAAATAACAGCACAACAATATCCAAAAGCTCATTACATTTGAACAAAATTTTTCTTTTCTCAATTTGGATTTATGGATGTCTGCATTTCACTCACCCATATCGAGAGTGAATACTCTTGAACCTTGTATTTCACTCTTGAAAAATAATCCAAGATTGAAATCAATCTTCAATTTTCTGTTAAGTTGACACTAAGTTCAGGTTGCACTCTTCAGATTTGAATTTCACTCTTGAAATTTTCTGCAAAGTGAATCTCTGAGAAAAAATATAGTAACACTGCTATGACAACCGAATCCAATATTACTAGCATTAATCCAACTTCCACTGTATCCACAGAAGATAAAATGATGATCCTGTGCATGTTATGTCAATGACTCTAACATCCCAGAGGTCAATTGATCGACACGTATTTGCATTCGGCGATCGATACGGCAGACTAAAATCCGACATGTATCCTGCATTTCTTACATTGTTCAATTTACTGACCTACAGGCTAATGCAGACAGGCCTCAACAGAACGATGGCACATTTCTTACATCCTCCTCTCCCATCCTTCTCACTTGTGAAAGAACTTGCTATCCTACACCGCAAACCACTCTGTTATCTCTCTTTGAACAGGTATGAGAACCCACTTTCTTGACAATTAACCTGCAAAAACCGGAAAAAAAAACCATAACCAGAAGCATCAATGATGCAGAAGCCATCAAGTGATGGTATTCCAAGAGGACACTAATTTTGTGACCCCTTATTTTACTTACAATGGAAAAATGCTATGATAAACAATTGACTGGTACAAAAATGTTGTTAATTAGAAACAGGTGGTCTCACAACAAGTCTTGCCTTTTTTTGTGATCGCAAAATGTGTAACACTTGTAATGGCGTTAACAGTCAATATAAAGGGGTCAATGGTGTCATCTCTTAACACACTCCAGAGTCGTGGCTCTTCTGACCAAGCTAGGTGCAATCGGCTTAATTGCTTAGGCAGAAGAGAAACAAATTATATACCTTTACCCTAACTTGACAACATGCCCCTTTAACCCTAACCCGGACCGGGTTCGTTTTGCCGACCGGACGGCCCAATGCAAAGGCATCTATTTTTATTTTTAACGGCCAGATGCAACGAGAGCCAAATTTTCGTTTCTTGCATCTCTGCCGTTTTTCCCGGCAAAAGGAATAAGTAGGCGTAAAGTTCATAACGGCCCAGATGCAACGAAATACATCGCGTCATTTTCCCGAAGGACGGCCCGATGCACGAAAAACCTCGCGTCATTTTCCCGGAATACGGCCCCATGCAACGAAAAAACAAAAAAAGCATCGCTCCATTTTTCCGGAAAGACGTCCCAGAAACATCGCGTGCGAATGCATAAAACCAGTGATAATAAATAAATAAATACATAAATAAATACGGGATGCGTACTGCACACTGATCCGCATGAAATTTGTAGCTTATCGTTCGCCAGTCGTGAGTGGCGCAATTACGCTACATCATAGTTGGGCGTGGCCGCTATTATGCTACGTCTGCTCCCGTTTTTACGTCATGACTGCGTTTATGCATAATTAAAACAATAGCTTATCGAAATGGTGGCGCTATCACCATTGAAATCGAAATGCCTGTGGGCATTTGTACACATTGGTCACCCGCCTGAAGAACAGCATTGCGCCTTCTGCGGCAAACCGTCCGAAATGCAGTGAAAAGGCATCGCATCATTTCTCGGGAATGACGTCCAGTGCAACGAGGAACATCTCGTGATTTTCCGGTAAGACTGCCCAAATGCAACGAGGAACATCGCGTCTTTTCCGTAAAGACGGCCCAAATTCAACGAGGAACATCGCGTCATTCCGTAAAATAAGACGGCCCATATGCAATGAGGCGCAATGCGATTCATTTGCGCGACCAAAAATATTTGTTGACGGCCGGATGCAACTCAAAACATTCCGACCGGTACCACGTTTCCGTTGGCTCTCATTGCATCTCAGCCGCGTTAGGGTTAATCAGCACACATGAGCTTGACCCAATCTGTTAACACCCCGCATATGGGTCACATGTCAGCAGTTTAGTGATTCTTCCAACTGAATTTTATTTCAATTCAATGACCTTTGAATCAAATCTGTTAAAACCCATATGGGTTTTGGGCCGTGGATCTTCTACCAGATTGGTGATTATAGACTTTATCTGCCTATATGAACCAAGCTTGGACGCAAGGGTTCTGACCTAATTTGGTTGAAATTGGCTCAAGAATTTGGGCAGGAGAGAAACAAATTCAACACTTTAACCAATGACCATACAGACATAACAACAAACATGTATCTGTTTTAAACACTATAAATAAATATACCTGTCTGAAACACTATTAACCTAAACATTCAAGCTTGCGATACATTTGTTTAAAAAAAAGGTTTTATTCTGTTAACGAAAAGCTAAAGTGTGAGCACAAAGGATCACTTTTCAGAAGTCCGCATCATTATTTAATTAGCTAAATTAGGTATAGATAGAAACATTATACCTATATTATACGTTAATGTCCAAAGGAATCCGTAATAATGAGTGTTTATTACGACATTTCTTTAAATTGACATTAATTTATTATATGTCCTCCGGCGTAGTCCATCCGTCCGTCCGGAATCCATCCATCCGTCCGTCCGTCCCATCCTATAATATAAAATACCCCCATCCATCCACGCATGCACGTGCGCACACACACGCATGCATACAACCAGCAACATAACACACAAACACACACACATATAGACACTAACATGTCATGTACAAATAGGTTTCTTGGTCTTGCCCTGAGCAAACGAAAGATTTGTTCAATTGTTTAATTCTTATTTTTGCCATCTGTTTACAACACACACACATAGTGACACACCTACACGCATGCACCATCCAGAGAGACAGGCACAGACTGGATACATACAATGACACACATACACACACACACACACCCACAAACACCCACACACATAGGAAAGGTTTGTGGATCCAGACATTCCAGACTTTATTTTAAATTGAGAAAAAATATTTGATTTTTTATAGGGTATTAGATATACTATGTGACTGACCAGACTAAATGAGAGAAATTCTATTTATTGGGTGGCAGCACTGGGCTTATTATGGAAAATACCCAAGTTTACATTTTATAATATAAACGCATTTTTAAATGTACAGAATGTTACATTTAATATTTATACTATATCCATTGTAAAAACTACTTGTACAAGCATATTGCCTAAATGCACATCTGTCTGACCAAGAGGTACTGAGCTTGAATATCCAACAGACTGGGGAATGTTCCTTGCTAAAAGTCCATGACCCAGCGAGCTAGCAAACATGTAATTGGCGGCACACTGACCAACCCAGGTAAAACTTAAGGCTGCAAATGCATCTACAAAGGCTAGCATATCAACATAGGCAGCTAGACAAGTTATGCTGGCCATAGAAAATGCCTACTAATTGTCACCTTGGAACTCAGGGCAAAAATACAAAACATAACCCCCCAAACACAATTTGAACTCAAAATTTCAAAAAATTGTTTCAATAGAGAAGCACCACTAGTAATTTCAATACTTGCATAACTGTGACTTTCACGAGAATTGAACAGGATACCAAAGACTAGTTATATGTTATTGGCTGCCCTTGAACTAAAAATCTTCTACTTGAATGGCATAAAGCCTATCTATTGATAGGCTTAAAATGGACCACAAGGCCCTAAAACAGGTTGAATATAATGGCACTGTTGTAATCTGAAATCATGCAAAAGCCTGAAAGTTTCTCCGCACTGCTTTGAAGATAAATGATCCGGTTGCATGTTATATCTTTGACTCTAACATCAAATACATTAATTATCCCCCAAAACGTCCTTCGTGCTTTTTTTTGTAGGCTATTTGTATTGTTGATTTTTTTTTCCTACAATACAATAATTTTGTTTTGGTCTTGCTAATGCGCCCTTGCCTCTCGTTAAGCAAAAATAAAACAATGTAAAAATGTCCACTTCTACATGTACAAAAAATAAAAACTGCAAATATGGCCACCGTACGATGATAATAGAATTCCTGATGACTATAGCCACTGAATTTATGACGGCATGTTTAGTAACTAACATAGGTGTAGACAAATTAGCCTGTCTTGTCATCTTGTTCTGGTTCTGCTGTTAACCATGCTTACAAGCAAATCTTAGCTTAAAGCAGGAGGGTGACTTAAAACTTCTTCTTTCTACAATTACATGTTCCACTTACATGGTAAAAATGTCCCCAGATAATTAATGCATTAGCAACTTTGGGTGAAAAATGCCCCTCTGGTCTTTGTATTCTTGATGTAAGTGACACCGAGCTTATTAGGTCCAGTTCACTCACCTCCACCTGTCATTTTGAAATTTCTACCTAAATTAGATATTTTTTATCATACTCTAGCAACTGTGTTTTGTGGGACCATGGATATTATTTAAATCTTGTTCTTCTGTATCTCAAACTACCCCAAATAGAGAATTCCAAGAAATTGGTAATTAATCCTTGGGTGGGACGCACAAATAACGACCACAGGATCAACAAAGGCTTTTCTTCACACCACACAAAGAAACGTCACATTGTCCAGTTCAATCATGGGAAAATTGTGCGATGATTAAAGGTTTCTTTCTTTTGACAGCTCACAGAACTGTCGGTGATTTGAGGAGAAATGCTGAATTGAAAGCTACACAGATGAAACATCTGATACTTGAGAAGTGTCCAAAGATGGGCATGTTGTCATCTACCCTTCATCAGGATGAGGAGGTGGGCATCACAGAGTGATGCGGGAGGTTGCAGTAAGAATATGTCATGGACCACAAAATATATCATTTAAACAAAGGTTCTTTAACGGGACCCAAAAAATGGAATATGGAAAACTTATTAAAAAAGATCAATCATGGCTTTTTTAAAACATAAATTTATACAATTTTGAAAAACAAAATCCTGTAGTTATTAAGAATAGCACTTTTTCAAATTTAAAACTGCCTGCTATACGTGAATATTTAAGTGATCAGAAGTCAATTACTTGGTCAAGGAGGTGTTAATTGAGAATATCAATAAATTAAATTTCAATGAATTGAAATATAAATTCTTTTTAACTTCTCATGAAAGTTTTAGAAATGAACACATTTGATGCCATAAATAATCCCTTTCCCTCACAATGTAGTAAGTCATCTTGAAATTCAGTCATTATTAATCATTTAAAGCAAGCGAAACTCTCAGTTTGAAAACTGCTGCCATATAGCCTGTAAACTTCACATCAAATACTTCACAAATGACATCTTTTATTTTAGCAGTATGATATTTACACTTCCATAGTTTCTAATTTTAGAAGTGTCCCCTAAGAAATGCAAAAGCCTCAGTCTCTCAGGGTTTCCAACAGACGCTGTGAGTTAGTGGGAAACTGCCAAGCATTCCGACATACGAATCTGATCATACTGTTTGTATCATGACAGGCAAATAATTGATACCAATGATGTATACTACATGGAGGGATGTATAGCTTGTCATTTCCCCCTGTAAATACTTCACTATCGGAACAAAGTTCAGTCATTGCCGCCATCATGTACCCAACAAAACCTAAAATTGCATGCATTCTAGGGACTACTACAAATGGATTTGAAAATTTTAGTGTATGTTGTACATGTATCCCTGTACATTACCACACAAATGAACATCATTTTACAGAATTGGACAAAAGAAAGAAAACACCATTTGAAGGGATAAAGGGATGTTTAGTTTGGCAGCTAGGTTGTTGTGCGTTAAAAAACACAGACGGCTTGCTTCTACGCTGTTCACCTATAAAAACTGGAACAATATTAACAAGGGACGTGGCCAGTTCACTGTTTCTAACAGCCCTTTATTTATATATGATCAAACAATGTACCGACTATATTTAACACAGGTCTGTTTTATTAAGGTCATGTTTTTTAAGGTGGGGACCCATTTGTGTCACATCTACAAGTTCTGCCACAAAAAAAATCAACCTCCTATAAAAATAACAAGCAGTTTTTAAAAATGTCTTTATCAGAAGCATATGAAAGTATATATTTTCTGAAGCTTATAAAGGTGGGGCATTCAACCAGCATGATTGGAATGATTATACAGGGTGTCCCATACATTATCAGGGTTACACAACACCAAAGTAGTTTTAAAACTCCTATTTTGTTTTCTTTCATATTCTTATGGCATGATATTGACATAAAAATGGAAGTGTAATTTTGTATGTGGAAAGAAATACCTTTCCGCATCGAAATTGTCTGAATTATCTCCGGCCAAATTCATTTTACAGGGTGTTCAAAAAATTTGTTTCTATTTGGGTATAAAAAAAGCCATTGTTGTGTCAAATATTTTATTATTTACTCTACAATGGTGATTTTTACTGTTGGGTATTTGTCTTTTGAGGTCCAGGATCCATTTTTACAGGTTACAACAATTCCACCTCCCTTTTCATGAAATTACTTTTTTTACCAAATTCCAAGGTGAGGGCTCTATTCTGTCAAATCCCCCATCCTTGTACATATATTAGTTTCTTAGGCAGGATGAATACCTATTGTACATAAACTTTTTCCCTGAAAATTTCATGGCACAGCTCTTTTTTATTGACCGTTTCACCATATCATCACTATACAGAGTGTAATGTATAAATTATAGGGAGCAATGCGGTACCTATTTTCCAATTAATCAATTTATTGAATTAATTTAAACTTGATCGGCAATTGTTTCTGCAACCTTAATAATATATTTACATTTTCCAAGGTGCAAAATATTCAAAATTTATGTTAATGGGCTTCAAGTGGGTTTCTCATTGAAAATGTACACACCGAATCCGCATTCCACCGCAACCGCATCCACCTCCACCCCTGCTAAATTAAGTTTAATTAATTGGTGTGCGCTAATTGGTTATGTTTTTTGGATTGTATCACCAATATTTTGAAGACTATAATATTTATCAAATGAGCCCAAAATCATTATTCTGTTGGGTTTTGCAAAGGTATGAAAGAAAATGGATCAGTGTAAACCATAAATATGGAAAATCCACCATTTGTGGGTGTCCCACCTTAAAAACACGACCTTAAGCTTGTAGCATCTCATTTCATAACTTTGTTCTCCGTCACGAAGTCCATAATTGTATCCCTTTACCCTAACATGAGCATTGAAGGTTTTGGAAATTCAACCACTACCAAATTACAATTGCATAATCTGCAACATCCCGGTATTTAAGTAAATATTCCGAGTATTTCCGTCCACATACACACACCTACTCAGATTTCTCTATCTTTTGTTCGCTCATTTCCTGAACTCCCGCCTTAACCTTTGTGTTTGGTTTATGTGCATCCAGCCACAACATGGCACAAATTCCCCGGATTACAACAAAGGTCAATCAAGCTGAAGTAAGTATTGATGCAGCAGTCGCTAATGGTAGATCATTCGAGGGTTTGGGCAAGAGGCCCCATCTGCATGCTGCCAGTTGTCAGTTGTGTTCTTATAGTGTTATACCTGCCAATCTAACACCTGGCAGCTATGTCAGATGGGACCTTGCACTAAACCCTCGATTTTGTATCAGATGAGGCTGCCTCTGTTTTCATTTCTATCATCTTTTCAAAAAGCGGATCCTTTCACTTTTTTTTGTCTGGTTACATCATAATTTTGCCATATCACAATTTTTAATATGCCGATTATTGGAGCTTTTTGGTGTCAGTTTTGCTCAATTTCTGAACAATTTGGGAAAAATGCGAAAGGACAGGTTTTGAGGTAAATCATCCGAAATAGTCAGAAATACGGTTGTCATACTTTTGCCTCAATTACAGCATACACAAAAGATTGACAGGGGAAGTTGCGAATGAAAGGCTGAAGGAGGGTTGGTTTTAATTAAAAATAATTACAATGCAAGGTCATTGGATTTAAGATTAATTTGGTTTTTATTGATGACATTTTTTTTATAATTTAAAAAAAATCACATTTGTGTTTTCCTTCCTAAATAGGCCCCTGAAGTGAAGAGTACAAAGCAGTTATAATGCACAATGGTGGTTGACACATTAAGAATATTTACAAAACCAATATTCCAAAATTAACATTTGATAATTTCTCAATTAATTATTTATTGAAATAATGCAATGTTTCAATAATGTTTTAACTAGCATTTTATGCCGGCCAAGGTAAAGTTGAAATCTTCATTTTCCTCATTCCCTTTCGTGATGAGCTAAGGAACAAATCTGAGCAAATGTCAGATATTTTCAGGGAGTTATAGTCCATTTCTCTACCTCTGCACATCATCTCATAACCTGATGCATGCGTCGATATAGGATGTCTTTGTGTGGTGCTTGTACAAATGCTGTCGATTTAAACGCCAGCAGTACAGACTAGTATGACCAACAAATCTTGCCCTGACGTCAATGCACGGAGTAGGGAAATGGAGTATAGATAGTTTGTAATATTAGTATAGAGGTTAAACTTTGGTGGCTGCCAAAATAGCTTTTGCGCACTAATTTTTGTGCACAACCAAAGTGTAATGCCAAATACTTACATTTTTTATGTAACAATTTGGATAATTTTAGCATTTAACATTTGTAGATTTGTCAAATTTCCGCAATTTATTTCTGGGGAAAACTGTATCCACATTCCTCCCTTTTCTGTAAAATACAACATAGGTTTTTATTAATTACACATTTGAATCACATTCTTCACATTAAAGAGGCCATCAATAATTAGGAAATATTTTTTTTTTTTAAATTGGGCACGCTTTATGGGCAAGGTCGCATACAATGTTTGATGCAAGTAAACATTTTTTTAAATTGGCACCTTTATGGCAAGGTCTCCTACAATTTGGATGGCAAGTAAACATTAGGGAAATAAACAATTTCTTACACATGCCACATTAATGATGTTCTAACTTGTAAACAATAATGGGAAGTAATCTATCAGATCACAATAAAGGTTACCCCCTCAAGAAACAACTCCATAATAGCGTAATTTAAACATGTTTGACCTCCTTTAGTGTTTTTGAAAAATTCTTTTTTCAGAAATTCCTATTTTGTCTCATTTGGTTTAATAGAATAGAAAGATGAGATCTATTTCCTGATGCAGATATTATAGTTATAGATAAATTTTCCAGATGCACTGTTATAATGGTATAATGGTATGTCCCTTCAAATATTTCACCATTTAAATTTCAAGGGAAAAACACTAATTGGGGTTAACTTCTGAATTACGGACAATTTACTTAAGGAAATCCTATCGCCTTTGTAAGCAGTCAGCTGTATTAAATTCACAGCTTAGTCTAAATGTTAAAGCTGATGCAATATCTGTGACCTGTCATCATTTACTGAATATTTTACCACTACACACACACCACACCACCACACAACTGTACGTGGCACACCCACACACCTTCATTGACTCTCATCATCATTATCACTCTTTGAAATTACAACCGTGTCTAAAAGTTTATATTACTTTTCTTGTGGTCAAAGGAAACATTCACTGCAAATTCCAACTATGCTTCATAAACTTTGAAGTACAAAAGTAATTATCGATACTGCAGATTATCGCGGGCTTACTTCAATCCGCCTTAAATACACACTTACTAGGCGCAGTCTAAATAGCGCGCGATTGAAGACACATGCATATGTTCGAACAAAACAAAACCCTTACACTGATACGCGAATACGGGTCATATAAGCCTACAAGTACCACCAGGCATTCCTTGTGAGACTCGTGTGGGATTTATTGATCTTTTACTTCTATGTTTACAGAGTATAATTTGCTAGTTTTTTGAAGTCTAAAAATTCCAAATTGGGTAAACATGTAGTGAATAGGTGAAGAGAGAATGGCCCAAAAGTGGCCTTAGAAAAGGCGGACCTGCAACTAAATATCGTACTACAAGCTAATTTTGGTATTTTTTGAAAGTATGGGTCATGACTATCTCCCAAATATAAAATTGCCCAAAATCCCTGTGGGGGAACATATGAAAAATGACGTCATCAAAATGGCTGCCCAAATGACTCGTTTTAGTATTTTTCTTAGGTACTGACTTTATTCTGTCAGCTTGCTGACATTTTGAAGCCTAACTATTTAAATAAACATTCTCTCGTTTCAACGTTAGTTATTTGAGTTTTCTTGAGATATTTAAAGACTGAGAGCATTTTTAATATGGCTGCCATATAAAAAATGGTGTTGCTAGTAGTTTAAATTCGATAAAATTATGCAGAAAAAAATGTTACTTTTTAAATAATTTCGCATTAATACATACTGCAAATACTTTATAAGTGGTAGAATGTCTTATTTTACAATAGTGAAAGAATTTTTCCATAACCTTATTCTTTAGTATTTTATAACCAATATCCAATATAAAACAGTAAAATATGTATCATATATTACAGTCTCAGTATTGTAACTAATAGGATAAAGCATGTTTCACTAATTTAGAAGTTTTACCCTTTGTCTCACATTGTTTGGATGATAGTGGTTATGTATATAATGCAAGAGAAAATTAATACAAACACAACATGTAAGCATGTTCAAACGCCACACGCACGCTCGCACATTCACAAGCACAGATATCCAGAACGCATTTCCACACATACAACACAAACGCACACAAACTCACAACACACATACTGTTGCTAAACACGGATGCCTTTTGTTGCAGAGAAAGAAAATAAGATTCCCATAAAGCCGTTAAAAGTGCATAATTAACCATACGATATAAAAATTTAGATATTTTTTGGCACATTCTGTGCATTGTTTAACTGTTGGATTGTACCTGTTCCAGTTAAAGCTCTGTAATGCCCCTCATGTATTTATTTTGTTAAAACTTCTGTGCATAGAGTACACTTACTTATTTCTCAGTCCCAAGTATCGTCTTTCTCATAAAATCCAGGAAACGCTATTGCTGGCAGTTTTTAACATTGAAAATCCGCTTTCACCTACAAGTTCAAAACAGTAGAAGGGTAAAGAGAGCGTACCTGTGTACACATAAGAGGGTGCCTATCTCTCTTTCATTCTCGAAAGAACTTTAGGATATAGAATGTATATGAAAGCACTGAACAGGGTTAAAAGGGACTTGTCTTACAGGGCATACTATTCTATAACATATCGGATAATTTTGGTCGGTAATTTTAATAAAGACCCAAATTTCCATATTTTGAAGAAGACTAATTATGCCTGTAGTTGGACGGGTACCTACACCAGCTATATAGCTAGTTCACACGCGAGGGGGAGGGGTGGATGATGGCAACATCAAATTTCACAAAGGGATCGACCAAAGCTCACTTTTGCTGATATTTTTTTTATTATATAGAGAAATTTAAAGTAAATCTGACAAAAAAAGGCATTTTGAATGAAGGGGTGCGCAAACATTCACCAAGACCATTTTAGGGGTTATGTCTATTTTACAAAATGGTTCGCTTTTTTGCGAGGTCACGCACCCCATCCTGTGCACTCTCTAAAGGTAAATGATTGAAATTTCACTCCACAAAAGAGTGAACTCTTGTTTAACACTCCAAAATGAGAGTGGTTTGTACTTTACCCCTCTTATGTACACAAGGCAGCATTTATATAAACTCCACATGTTTTTTATCGAGAATCTCGATCACTTGAGCACAGTAAGTGGTTAAAGAGTGATTTCCTTTCCATTCAAAATATGAAATCACTCCACACAAGAGTGGATTTCCACTCGTTTTCGTGTTTTGTCCTGAGTCATTTAACTCCTCCAAAGGAGGTTTGCCTTATTAACTCCTCAAACTAAGGAATTCCGCTTGTTTTTTGAGTGATTTTTACTCTAATATAGGACAAATTAACTTCACTTGGAGTGTGTTTAACCACTTTACCAGAGTGAAATTTTTTCACTCGGCCTTGGCTATACCATACCCTCGTCGTCCGGTGGGGGGTTATTTTTTATTTTACCACCCCCCCCTCCTCAATGGGACTGTATTTTTTTAGGTTTGCAAATCTCAACCATCTTACCAAAAGCTTGCCATTAATATTGTGTTGGACTTCCTCCGGTTATTTTAGCAGAAGACCATTGAAGGTGCACGCCTATCGTCGGGGTTAAGGGTATTTGCTTATAAAAAATAAAAAATTCGGTTTTTTTGTTTTTTTGAATATTTTTAAGCCTTTTTTGTAACACTTTTTTAACCAAGATTCGATTATAAACCAACCCAATGCTTATTTATAACAGTGATTACATATGGTCCTCATTCTTTTTCCATTGACACCAAAATAATCATCTAACTTACTAGTATGCAATCACATGACGTCACAAAGTCTCGAGTCGGCAAAATCTGCATTTTCCACAGAAAACAGCCGAAAACAAGATTTTGCGCTAAAATATTGAGGAAATCGTATTTTTCATGCCTTTTCAGCTCTAAATGATAGGCATTGAGAGTTTTTTAACATAAACCTAGATGCATACCCTAACCCCGGTGGAAGGTGCTACCGTCAATTCTTTTTTCCGCTAAAATGATGGAAAGGATGAAAAAATGATTACCGGGAAGCTTTTTATGCAAGCTTTTTGGCATATTATCGCACCGAGCAAAATCACACGGTGGGTGGTAACCACCCCCCCCAGCCCCGGTAAGACGAAGGTTTTAAGGGTTGGTTGCCATCCAATATGTATAGGTATTATCCCAGGTAGTAATACCAGCACTTCTGCGACGTTACCACATCCCTGTACCATCTAACCCCACAAAACGTTCCTTAGGAGCGCTAAATATTAAAACATATCTCAAAACTTCAAGGAATTGTTGAGACACCTCTCCGTCAAGATTTAACGGGGGGGGGGGCGATGGGAATGACCCGTCTTCAAAGTCAATGGCTAAGGGGGGTCATTGCCAGCTATTATCAGGTACTTTTTGAAAATGTTCTGCAGAATATGCCGAAAACAGATTTATACCTAGAACTTGTGGTCTTTAGAGCCAAACTGCACGAAAATGCTGATACTTCAGTGCAACATTGAATTTTTGCCTAGTGTTTGTTGTATATAAAATACGCACTTTCGTGCTGGCCACGCCCTTTCATGACGTCATCCTACTGGATAATGTTAAGTACTTAGTTTGTAACAATTTTATGTGCGCGTATTACAAACTGTAGAAGCTGTAGAAAAAAAAAAAAAAACCACCATTACTTAAAAACCTAAATAAGCCTTAATTGTTTTCATGCACTAAAGTTTAATACGCAGAAAAAAAATATACACAAAATGGCGGCCATTTTGATGACATCATTTGAACATGTTCCCCCAGAGGAAATTTCGGGCAATTTAATATCTGCGGATAGGTATGACCTACATTGGCTAAAATCAAATTAGCTTGTATACGAGGTTGCCAGTTCACCCCCAAAAGCAGGCTCAATCTGCATGCCTATTACATTACACAGAGATATTTTCGTGGAACTAAACCAAAATCTAAACTATGATTGTTGAGAAGGAAATGATTATCATCTGTTGAAAATGTTCATCTCTTTGATACTCTAAATGCAGCGGCGTAGCTAGGATTTTCATATTGGGGGAGCCAGTGTCGCATCTCACCGACAGAAAAATGGTAGGGTCCCAGGTGGCCCGGCTTAGGGCCCCTGTTTGGGGTCCAGGGGCGAAGGGCCGGTGGGGGTCGAGGGGCAGGGTCCGTTTTTCCTGCGTTCAGGACGCCGATTTTGGAATATTAGCTAATTATGGACGCCCTGAATTTCACAATCTGGGGTTTGGGGTCCAAAAAATTTCAACTGGACGCAGGCAACCCACACGTCCGTGTTACTATGTGGGAATTGAAAACCTCCCAACTTATTACTGGAGATAAAAAATGTTACGATTCACAAACCTTATATTTTTTTAAGCGCAAGTTTGTCTCAGCTGTTTTACTTTGCCGCACCGGTCAGATCTCCATCCACAAGTTCTTCATCATAAAACTGCCCTTTGAAGTTGCCGATGAACTGGGTTAGCCAATCAAAAAATCATTTCTGACCATAAAATTTCCATAAAATAAACAGCTAACCAATCGGCAACAGCAAACCATTTTGAAACACTTTATGACATACTTAGGAGTCTGTCCAGTCTGGCATGCTAGGGAGTCTGGCCGACCGGACATATTAGTGATGTTGACGCAAAACTTCCTCAGCTTTCACCCTTTTTAAACTTTCAAATATGCAAACCCTGTAATTTTTAGTACGAATGGCTTTTCTGTTGATTAGTGGGCATTTACGCATAATTATCAGAGAAAAACTATTTTTCCCATCGGCGATGTATTTCCTATGCTAGGCTTACCCTTTTTACAGATGAGAATTGTCAGTACATGACGGCCTGTTGGAAACCCTTTTGTATGCGCCCATCAAAAATGTTATGACCTTTGGATGCAGGTGAGGAAGGGCAAACTTTGAAATAAATATTCAAATATTTAGTGAAACTTGTTTTGGGATAAAGTTATCATTTGTTTGCCATTCTTTCTTTGCTTTACCGCGTTTCTGTTTGCATTGAGTTCTCTATCTCAATTTTTGTTTTTGTCAATATTTGGGAGATAAGTCGAGATAGGTCCTTTTTTGGATTGAAGGTGAATTAAACTAAAAGGTGATCTCCTCAACGCCATTCATTCATGGAGTGAATAGGTACACTTCTGCTCTGAAGTGGAGCTATAGGAAGTATGCCATGGTTCGAGAATCAAAAGTGTTTGACCACTAATTGAATCATATTTGGGACCCCTTGTTTTCTGGTTGGGACCCCTGTTGCAGAATAAAGTGGGGTGTTTTAAGGGGTCCAATTATCTTCAACTGGACCCATTACTTTGACCATGCAGCGCTACCCCTGAGAGGGGGCAAAGCCCCCTGAAAATTTTGGGTTTTATTATGTTGTTTTTAAATGTCTTCGAGGGCAAAAATTTTTTTGACGATTTGAAGAATTTACTTGTCACACGCTGTCATTGAACTTTAACCTATACTTTGCCGGACCAATCTGCCTGCAGTGCCAGGACTGAATTTTTCAAGTGAATGACAGGCTCATCTCAACCGACGAAATCCAATTATTGGGGGCCGCGGCCCCCCTGCCCCCCCCTCTGCTACGCCACTGCTAAATGGTCAAGTTAATTTTGCCTTTGATCAAAATCAAGTCTGAGAAAATCTGATTCCCGTATGTGGATTGACTTTCAGCCCTCTCCGTATCGATCGGTGGTTTGGGTGGACGTCCACCTCTGCCAGAGATTAGCCACTGGCCTGTGGCCTTGTGTGCCATGGGAATGTAAAGTTTGTACTTCATCTCTCATATTTACCTAAATGTATTGTGTTAAAATTGGAGTTTGAAAATTTAACCAAACGGGAGGGAGAAATCACCACATGTTTGAAGCGGTCCATGAAATCCAACAGACAGTTATATGGGAGATCCCTCAAGATTAATTTCAATAAACTCAATTCAACAAGCTAACTGAAACTTATTTAAATTTTGGCAACATTAAAAGACGTTGTATAGTGTGTCGACATTGTCTCATAGTCTGTGTTGGTGTTTTAAAAGCTTACTGTAAGTGAAATTTTACGCTACATTAATTTTTGAGCTTTTTTGCGCGCTTCTGAGCTAGCGCGAATTAAAACCCTCTAAATGTTTATTTTGTGTGTAGACTTGTGGAGGATAGCTGAAAAGGCAATTTAAAACAAGCAAAAATGTTAAAAATCGCTGAAACGCAAAAATTACACACTCGAAAATTATCACTTTTACAGTAATTCATGACATGGTTAAAAGCATTAACCCTAACATGTCCAACTCATTAAACTACGGCTGAGCTAGAAAATCACTAAGTCCAAAAAGAATGCGATGACGTCATCATCCAACACTAATATGGCCACGAAATCGCTGTCCGACACCTCGTGGCTTGCAATCCCTGGTCATGGGACTGTGGCGCCAGAGGCCCCTGGTTCGAATCCCACCCAAGATGTTAAGTCTCTTTTCCTTCTATCTCTTGCCCTTCCCTTCCTCCCGGGGATAGGCTAGACACATAACATGTTATTGTTTGGTGTGGGATAAAAAGTTACTTTTCATATAAAGTACAATTTAACTTTCATTATAAAGTAACAAGTTATAATACGACCCCATCCCAAACACTCACTACGATCTTTTTAAGACATCTGCACTAACTAGAATATCCCATATAAGGGTCTCGTGTCTTTCCTTTAGGAAGAATGTTTTATGAAAAAAAATTACTCTTTCAGTCTACGTGTTATGTCACCTTAAATTTAAGTACCTGGATTAAGGATGCACATGGGGGGACTAGGTATTTTTGAGAAGAGTAAAATTGTTTCATCTATCCCCCCCACAAAATAAATCCACTTCCCTGAAAAAATGATGACTGATATTCTTTCATCCTCTGCCATCTGTTGGCAGATAAGAAACAAAACTATATTCCATTAGGGCTCAGGTTTAGAGGCCGAGGATGTTTTGAGTCATCCACAATGCACCATTCTTGGGAAATTTCACCTCAATAGTTCCCATAAAATCCTATTCTTAACACCCAATAAAAATTCCTTTAAAAGGAACGGGGCGTCCAAGAGTGGAGTCTTGTTTTGTGTGGGTTGTTCTATGTGTTGGGAATATTTTGTAAGAAACACGGTAGAACAATTCAGATTGAATTCGTGAAGTTTTTTATTGGCAACTTTTAGTACAAGTGTTTGAAAATAAGTATAAAATGATATATATATTGAAATACAATATATAGTATGAACAGTTTAGTTGTTCGGTGAAAGTTGCAATTTTGTATAAGAGCCAATACCAATAGACATAATATAGGGAAATATAAGGAAAGTAGGAAAGCTTTATTTTGTAGCCACATACAAGGTAAAAGAAATTGTTTAGTGTGTACACATAGGAAACTATACTAAGACAATACTTTGTTTTTCATTATCTTTTTGGGTGGCAACTTATAAGAAGGAAAGGTTTTATTTCAGCATTTTAGGAGTGGGAGTTGTTTATTGAGGCACTGGTTTGGCAGAACGCTGATGGGTGGATTTTTGAGCGCCTTGGCCTTGTTGTTGTGGTCAAATTATAGGTTTAACAGGACCGTTGCCCTTGATAGTGGACTGGGAGAGTGATAGAGACAATAATATGTTTTTAGTGGTGATTTAAGGTCGGAATGTAAACTATTTATAGTACCCCTTTCCTTCCAGACCCCCCCTTATGTTGGTGCTTGTTAACCATAAATGGAGTTTGTTTTTAATTGATAGCATATTTCCAATGAGGTCAATGTTACATTTTCAGCTATTTTACAACGTGACTTCACAAGACATTTGACTGGTAATAGGCTTTTGACCTTATTAACCAATGAGGTATCCCTTCATGTGGCCCCTTTGATTTTATAAACCGCTAGTAAAATTTGCATAAAAATCAATGCCTTGTTCAATTTTCACCAATTTGCAAGGTTACGTAGAGTAACAGTACAGGTGAGACTTCAATCATTAAATAAAATGTTGCATCAAGTATGATTTTGCATAAATTGACCTATTTCTAAATTTTGCGATATTTTGCTGTTTTCTGCGACTATCGGTAAATTTATAACCACAAAGAAAAAAGAATGCCTAGTTTAGTTTCACCAGCTTGAAGTGTTATTTTGAATTATGATCCACGTGGGCCCTTATATAAAATAAAAGTTGAGACCAAGGACTCTTTATTAAAAATTTCGCCATAATTAGAGCCTAATTTGACTAAAAATGGTAAAAAAAGAAGGAGCTGTTCATTTTACGCATAAATCGGGCAGACCTGCGTGCCCCAAAAACAACTAGAATTTCGCGGTTCTCGGTTTCGTGGTTTGCGGCGGGTGGGACCAAAGGGTGGAGGGGGGGGGGTGGCGGGCCGGAACAACGGCCAGGGGGCCAGGAGGGACAAGGGGGCCCAAGCACCCCTGGCCACCAATACACAACCCAGCCAAGGCTAGGTGGAGCAGGGGCACCATAAAGGAAAAAAAATGGGAAACAAATTAAACTTTAAAAAATATTATATATTTTTATTAGTTTTATAAAATTGAGTGTATATTTTTGTTTTTGATCATTTTATCCACTTTTTTTTTAATTAGATTTGTGTAAATTATTTTATTTGGGTCACTATTTGTCACATTTCTATTTTTTATTTTATATTGTTTAAAATAATATTTCTTGTATTGTCTTTTTTAAGTATTGTCATGTTTTTCATTTTTAATATTCTGGTTTATTTCGTCAATTAAGTTGATACTTTTAGTTTTAATATTGTAAAATTTTGCTCAGTTTAAATGCTTATTTTTATTTGTTGCATAAGTTTTGTTCGTATTCAATATTTGTGATTATAACTTCTTAATTCTTTTTAAACTTTTAAATTACTTACTAACGTTGTTCGTTTATGTTCAAGTTTCCATATGATATTGATGTGTTTATTTAAATTAGTTTTTACTAAACCTCGCCACATCTTTCCAGAACAAACTCAGTGCGTTTCATATTTTAGCACGGTATTTTGGGGTATTTAGTTGCAGTTTGTTATTAGTTTTTACATTTATTTTTGTTTTTAGAACTTTGTTATTAGGCCAATTGGAATTGGATATTTAGTTTCCAGTTACCCGCCCACCCAAATTTTCATTTTTTAAAAACTTTCATATTTTGGCTTAAAAGTCATATTTTGCAAATCTTAAATAAAGATCTAACTTTAAGCTTTATAGAGAAATAGAGATAGCTCAATCAGGTAAACGCTCGACTCCAGTGTATGCTCATTCATGTGTATAGGCGTGCGTTCGAGCCCTGTGAGATTCAGCTAGGTTGTTAAGTTCCCTGGACAAGGAAATTAACCGCGTGGTTGTCTCGATGTACCCATGCGATAGTTGGGAAGCTGGGCCCGGTGCGATGGTTTCTCGATGTATGTTTGCTGATAAGGAAGCGCTGATCCCGATCGCTGCATCCCCCTTGAAATGATGCTAAATGGTGTTTGGTTGGGGCCACAGTGATCAGCGACCAATTGTGAAAGCGCTTAGAGGCCAATGCATAAGGCGCTATATAAATCTCTGCTTTATTATTATATTAATGATCAGGCATGTCGTTCTGATCATTTAACATATTTTTGTGGGCTGAGGGGGTTTACTTAGTGGTTAATAATGACAATTTTAGATATCCCTACCAAGTCCTAATCATACTCTGCGATCGAGCTTAAAATATTCATCTTGATAAAATTGTTGATTTTTAAAGGAAATATTACTTAAAGATTCCAATCTGTTATAAAGGTAATGTTAGATCTATGATTCAGGTTAGACACCATCTTATACAATGATGGAAACATTATATGAAATCTTGAATAATAATGAATACATGAAATAGTGACCTCGTTTTTTCGAACAGTCAAACCGGAAAATAAACAATCCAATTCCAGTGGCCTTAATAATTGTTGTTTTATGAATCTGCTTATAGTATTTTATGTATTTTTTAATTAATTTTAAGGTAATATGTTTTTCTTTTAAATCTTATTTGTTATTGTCTTTCTTTTTTATTTGTAATTAGCGTGTTTTTTTTCATTCATTGTTCAACATTGTTAATTCTTTTGAATTTTATTTTTGTATTCTATCTATGTTTAAATTTATTGATACAAAAAAATTTTTTATTTGTCAGTTTATTTATTATTATTTTTCATTTTGGCCTACGAGTCCCAACTTCGTGATTCAATTAAGCTTGTGTAGGTGTTAAAAAAAAAGAAAAAAGGGGGAAAATTTAAATTAATATTGTTCAAGCAAAACAAGGCACATCTTTTCTGGTAACAAACAGATCAACAAGAACAAAATAAATAACAACAATGAAAATCAAATTTCCTTGAACCGATTTCGAACCCAGGGACCAAGGGGGGAGGAAATAAGGCATTAGTCAGCGCCTTAGGACCGCGGGGCCACATAGGAAATTGCTATATTGTGTAAATTGCTCAATTTGTCACAAGGTGATGGAAGACGGCTCGAGGTCACAATTGACTGACCCAATAGGTCGGTTACATGGAGGATTCCATTATGGAGTGTTTTGAAAAAATATCCCTTAAATTTAGCAAGGAAAAAATGGAGAAACTTCTCTGATTAAATCTCTGCCAAAGAAATTAATTTTTAGGTCATCGGTAATATCGAGCAGCTCTCATATATTTCAACAATTGGAAACATCCGCTATGTAAACATATATCGTGATGTAAGTGAAATCCCCAATTTGGCTAAGGTTTCTACGGCGGTCCGGAAAGTGTGTAGGCTTTGTCACAGACTGACGAAAGATATTTATATAGTACTGCGCGAGCGATTAAAGTTATCTCCAAAACGACGGGGTTCTATGGAGAAGATTTTTGCATCAGAGGGTCGTTACTATGTTTTGTTTTGATATGTATCATAATGCGTCTTGCAACCATAGACCTAGCGAGAAAATTGAACGTTTTGTCGGGTACTGCGGTGCTCGCCAACACGGAAAAGTAAGCACCTTAATCGCTACGGGCCGCACACCCTGTGTACTTACCGAACCGCCGTAACAGTTTCCAAAGCCAAGTTAATAGGTGCGCCCGTAGGTGCCCCTAAAAACCCAGGCTTTAATGCTCTTTTGATGCTACAAAGCCTTAGTATTGGAGGAATGTTTAGCATGATTATAAAGTGTTGTGGTCCTTAAACTTCGTGAACACTTTTATCCTTAATACTGACATGGTTAGTCAGTTACAGAATAGTCACATTACAATGCATGATGGAATTGATTCAAACACCCTCGCGTTAGAGGGGGACCTGATCTTGACCTTGATTCTGTGTAGCATCTAGCATTTCAATTGGCCACCTTTAATAATGTGCATAACATCTCTTGAACATAACCAAAAAAGAATGTACGCTCCAATGGCTTGTCTTGTATAATTTAACTAATCCTGGGACATAGTCAATTTGCAAAATTTACTATGTAAGCTCTCCAGAAAAGAGTTAGTATTTAATTGTGACACAAACACCAGATATTTCCTGGCCTGTTGCTGTATGTTTCCTACATAATCACGCAGTTGAAGTTATCCTGTTGATTTAACAGTTTATTCATTACTCTTTAATGAATTATCCTAGAAATCATTTGTTATCATTAGTTTCTATCAGGTTCATTTCAATTGGTTTTTCTGTTCTCCTATATGGCTTTATGTATCTGTTGCACACAACAGATACAAATTAAAGTAATAATTCCTTATTCCCCCGGCCAGGTCGAGAAAAAAAGTTGTCAGCGCTTTGTAATTAAATCTTGGCTTAAAACCGACTCTTCAAGTCGGACACTTTGCCTTCTTGCTTGCCCATTTTTCACAATAGGCACTTTTTGTACTTAGACCACGACGTACACATGCAAAATCACTTATTTCAACAACGATAGTTAAGTAGTTAATGTGTATATACTTCACTTAATTAAGATACAATCGCATATACACTTGCAGAATGCTAACAAAGATTGAAACAAGTCGTGAACTAGAAATAGGGCCCTTGGATGTC
This sequence comes from Ophioderma brevispina, assembly GCA_023653785.1. NCBI lineage: Eukaryota > Metazoa > Echinodermata > Ophiuroidea > Amphilepidida > Ophiodermatidae > Ophioderma > Ophioderma brevispina. The sequence goes on from JAMKCH010002025.1 coordinate 30,660, forward strand.
AACCATCCACACATAATCACAAAAGCATGCAGTGCTACACACTACGGAATGTCGTAATTGAAAAATACTACCTTCCTTAATTGAAAGAAGCTCATTTGCTTTGATGAATTAAACAATTTTAATTGCTGGCCAGGCTGTCGTAGCAGGGATCGCAATTAATGGACTTAAGCTCGAAGAGCCCATGGTTCAAGACACCGAATTTCTGACTTTCTCTGCCTCTTCCATCATTCCTTCATCTCCCGGGAGTGGAAGGGGTGAGTCCCCGTTTCAGAACTCTTCCCCCCCACCAGCCCCCCAATTAAACTGACCGTTTGTACAGTGTCTACGGAGGGACTCAAATTCACCCCTCAGCAAAAATGCCTTGGCACCCTTCTGCACCCCCCCCATTTGCCAAAGTCTGGTTTACGCCACTGAAACTGAGAGAAATTTGTCATCAAAAAATCTCCTCCAGTCCCTTTAAGGATAAGGCGTTCATCACTAGGTCTTTTTCTGCTACATTTATGAGTTGGAATTGGATTCATGTATGCAGGTAGGTTAAGGGACATGGGCAGTGATAGAGCACCTGTTGGTTTCAAACAGCAAGGCCGGCCTGCCTGCCTACAGTAAACTTAAAAAAAACCACCAAAAATGGGTAACAGAGAACTCGTAAACATTCAATCAATTTTGAAGTCCCCCTATCACTGGGTTTTTTTAGTTTAAAATTAAATAGATTCAGACTAGTATAATTCATACAAAAAACAACTTTTCTCATAATCAATACCTAATATCACTAACTATTATCACAAACTTTTGCTAGCCATTTGTTTGGTAGCTCGTAATTATTGCACTTGATTTCACGTTAGCTTCATTTTTAGGACACACTTAATTTGCGTGTGCAGGAAGTCCCATATCTTTATTTTACAATCAATGCTACAAGATACTACTATTATGGGGAAGTTGTCTCAGTAGACCTAACTTTTGCTAGAAACCCAAGAACTAAGGTGGTTCATTCTCTTGCTTCCTAAGAAATGTGTAGTATAATCTGATTAGTTTATGATTTGGGCACCTTTCCTGGGAGACAAAACAAGGGGGGGGGAGGGTGGTGGGTGGGGGGGGGTGGGGGTTGGGTGGTGGGGGGGGAATTCATTTGGCCAAACTGACAATTTTTGCTCTACATCATTGAAAATAATGCATTTGGAAGTTTTTGCCTACAATGATAAACATTGCTCTTTTAGTTCCACTATACCCCCAAATCACACCAAAAGTAAATTTTACCTCAGTGTTATTGTTATTGTCACTTAAAGGCACTGGCACATTGTCAGAAAAATTATTAAATTTCATTTGCTCGCAACTGATATCCTCGGCCATTGGAGGAAGATATATTTTACACAGGTACATCTAACATGCCAACAGCAATACGACATTGAAGGTGCAATGTTCCAGTCGTCTTTGGAACCCTCCTGATTTAACCGGAATAGTATCGATTTTGATACAAATGAAGGCCGTATTTTTCTCATTGTCATCCTGCAATTGAGCCTTAAATCCATTTCATTCCCAAGATAACCCACAAAAACCTGCTGTTTTAATGGTTAACCAATCAATATTAGCACAGTACTGACTAGGGCGTTGCAATATGCATTCTTGCTTCTCCCATCAAAACCGCAAGCTTGTTTCCCACGGTACTTCATGGGGGGTATGTGCAAGTCCCAGGCGCTCATATCAAGTGAGAACACATAGGCATACATCGGACAAGCACCTTTAATAGAGCTAAAGACAGCCGGGTAGTTATTTAGATAACTTAAGTGGTTATGCCACTGCTTTTAATCAACAAATGTGTCTATCACATGAAATCTTAAACCACAAAGGTCACGCACCGTTCAAACAGGTGCCATGCGGTGAGACCAACTGAAGTGTGTTTTCTTGTGTATACGCCATTTCCGTCGTTCTCTTCTGAATTAATGTCCCGGCGACATTATTATAAATCTTCTGTTTAAACCCATAAGCACGCTGATTTGGGCTTATAAGGTTCAGGTGAGGGCTAAAAGCTTTAGAACATGCAAAAATATCAATTTTGAAATCTAGAGGGCTCACCATTTTTCAAAATGTGCCAGTGTCTCTAAAATGCTCACTGCATTGTCAATAGGCCACTTCTTTTCTCATAGTGTACCCAGTACCACATATGAAATGGTGCAAATCATTCTAACCTCATTTTCCATATTTTACAAACGTAAGTCTGCATCACTTTCATTTTGAAAGAAAACACACCATTCAATTGTAAAATATTATAGCTTGTAATGTCATAACTCGTATGGCTATTAGTATTAGTTTAGTTTTTTGATTGTTGTTATTTGAACGGGTTAAGTTTTACTTGCTCTTCACAGATTTAAATGGGATGTTTTTATTCGGGTTTCCTCTGACATTATCCTTCTTATTTGATTTTGAAGGACATGCCAGTGGAATACCGGGAAAAATTCAGCCAGTATAAGCATGTAATGCCAGGTAGGACGTCAATTTCTACTGGGCACTTTTAAATCTGCCAAATGGTCTGTATTGGCTTTGTACCATTATTTGCTTCAATACAATCACTCCCGGTGTTTGCAGTTCTGTGCCTTGGACATCAATGAAATCACAATATTCGTACCTCAATGTGACCATCAGATGTCAACATGATGTTCAATATCCTCTCCCCCAAGGACACAATTCGTGAGTTGGGCAGGTATGAATTGACATGAGCTAACACTGAATTTTCTGGATCATAATATCATCCCTAAAACCAGAGTGCATAAAGGTTTCTATCATACACAAGGTAATTGAGTTCCTGAACTGTGCCCACGGAATTGATACTAATGGTGTGTTTGAACTTCCTTAGCACATCCTCATCATCATACAACCAACCAGTCCATGCCACATACTCATGATAAATGTCACTTGTTGCTGATATGTGGAATCAGACTCATTCCGCCGAAGTAAACAACTCGGGATTATCCAGTGTTTGTTATATCTGTATCCATGGCACTCAGATCCGTACATATTAAGTGAAAATAAACATTTGTGGCAAACTTGTGCATATGCTGAATGGGTTTCACAATTTAGCTCATTTTAAAATTGAATACCAATGAACCTACAAATTAATGCCTACCACTTGAAAATTACATCGTGAATATGTCGTGTGTAAGCATTTGTTAGTGTCCATATTACCAAGAACCTGGTCAAGTCACACAAGATTCTGTTATTGACAACCTCTGATCTTTCCTCGGTATTTCTCGAATATTCCAGGGGCCGACCTCTTTCAGTTGAATTCTAACTCTGTATATTAAATTAGACAAATTTGTACATGATTAACCCATGTTGGTATGGCAGAAGAGGTTCCAGAAAATTAGGTCAGTAGGTCAGATTTTTTTACTCAGTTTTTGATTCACAATAACTATTAAGGAAGAGGGATTTATGGGAATGATCATAATCTTACTTATCTAAAAATAGTGTTTGGTTTGGTAGGTTGGACTGAATATGACGTTAAAGATCCCAGAAGCACCCCAACTGTGTAACCTTTGGGTGCTTTTCTCACAACTCTTCATGCACCCAAATTATTACAATCTTAAACTTTTACCAAACCACCTTTTTGGTTGAGAATGAGAACCACGAACTGGATGTTTATTCTGATGAGTGTTGGCCATGTCATGGGATCCACAGAGTCATTCGGAAGTCTATACTTCTTGGAAGAGCACTTTCTTCTGATAGAATATCGCACTTCCCCATCATTTGCCAATTGTTTGTTTGTATAGCTGGACAGATCTCCCTAGCAAGGCCGTTTCACTTTTCATATCAATTAAAGTTGTCGGCTTTCACATTGTTTCTATGGTGAATAGATCTTTTGCTTACGCAGCAGCACATTTTGTGAATAAACCCCTAACAGTTCCGCTTAGCTCAGTCAGCAACTATTTTCAAGTCCCGTCTGAAGACATTCCTATTTACACAACATTTTGGCTCCTGATATGTATCCTGTTTCTGATGCAGGCCATCACCATCGTGATTTTTGTTTCCTTTCTTTTTTCTTATTCTCTACCTTCATCCAATCCGGTTGCCTAGGATATTTTTTTCATCATTTGGTGAGGGTTAGAGCATCTGAATCCAGGAAAGATCAATACCTTAACCGATGTCGCTTTGGGGTACATACACACAGATCCTCACCTGACGATTCGGGTATCCCCATATGTTCTTAGTATGGGGTGCAACTGGGTTGTCCTTTCCTCTTCTATCTGTTGGTCACAATATACTGTTCGAATTTCTACTTAAATTTAAAGTTTATTTTTGAAATGGTCAATTGATGTATATCATTGTTGTTCTTAACATTAGAATTTTATCTATTTTTGTATTTGTCATATTAATATTTTTTTATATTGCTCCCATTCTATGTAAAGCGCCTAGAGGCTCTGCATTAGGCTCTATATCAAGACTGTTATTATTATTATTATTTTATTGATTGAAGGAATGCTCACACTATATACCCCATGGACCAACATGTTCAAGCATGTTATAATTTCTGTCTAGCATTCATTGGCGGCAAATACATTAAACATTTTATTAAAAGAAAATATTTAATTGTAAATGATCAATTTCACAACAAAATTAATAGGTATGTATTAATTTTTTTTAGTAATGATCAAGACGTAACTTGGCAGGCTGCACTATGTGGATACATGTGCAATGGATACCAGCTTCAACATACTCCATGTTATCTAGTTCAATATCCAGCCATAGTAGTCAACTCGACAAACCGGGCTAATCACAGTTTCATGGCATACCTTGGTTCAAAAATCCCTTGTACTACACTCTCGGTCGAAATGTGGGTGGAACCGACTGCTCTTTTTTTGCCCGTATTTTGCCGTATTTCTCTTAAGAGAGATATAGGAAATCATGTCACCTTGGGTTGGGAGGCTTGGAGCATTCTCTAGCCATACACCCATCCTATCCCCACAATAAATGTTGGGTGCTTGAGTTGGCAAGAACAAAATTTCAGGATTCAACATTGTCCAGGGGGCGGGGGCATTTGAGTAGGCCTATAAAAGTGTTCAACACTTTTGGCTGAGATTTAGGCAGTGACCCCTTTTGCGATTACCCAACTTTTTGAAAGTACTACTGTAAAGTGTAATCATTCGCGCTACATATTTTCGCGCGGGTGTTTCGCACTTCTGAGCTGCGCGAAAATAAAACTCGCAAAATTTTTATTTTGGTGGTTAGGTTCTATGTAGGATCGCTGAAAAGAGCGAATTTAAAAACAAGCCAAAATTTTAAAATTACCGAAACGCGAAAAATTACACGCGCGCAAATTATCACTTTAGTACTGTTTGAACTTTTTTTTTGCCATTACCAATTTGGTGGGGAACGTTCCACTACCCACGAAACTTGGCCTTGCCCGAACCCCCAAAGCTACACCCATCCGTCAGTTACATGCGCGCATGACCCCTGCCCTCCGACAAACCCTAGGAATAATCGAATTTGGCAGTAGTTGACCTGTTATCAAGATGTAAAGCAAACTGTGCCTTTGAGATTGAGAATTCTGCCAGCTATATAATCTGTCCAGGGTTTGAACTGCCTCAAGTCATCATCAAGGTCAATGAAAAAGAATTATGTGGGTAAACACACAAATCAGAAAATCGGGCAAACAAATATTTCTACAGTCTACACTTTGTTTATATCCTTATATTGTAATCTTTTTATTTCTTTGAACAGGTATTTAGTTCAAAATTGAGGGGAAATTTGTGATTATGGATTTCAAAAAAGAATTTAGTACATGTGGATAATGTAAAGCCATGTTTACTCAGGCCACAATTTTGCTTTCAATGTAAACTTACCAAGCAACTTTTCAGCGCATTTTTAGTCTTCAATTTTTGTTTGCACTCTGTAGTGTATTTAGGGGAGAAGAAATGCTGTTGAACAAAAACAGAGCCGCATGCACTGCACAAGCCCAGAAGATCACACCTCAAAATTACGATGCAAAATTTTTTAAAAATTGCAAATTCAAATTTGTCTTTTTCATGTTTTAAAAGTTTTTGTGTTTACACACAGGTTATCAGTAGTTGATGAATATTAAGTGCCCAACAGATTATTTTCGTTTATTTTCCACAAAGATTTCGTCCTGCTAATTATTAATATACCTGCTAACTACTAGTGTGCAAAGGTGCAAACATCTTCCAATGCAGCTTCAATTGGATCACGCATCCTTGCATTTTTAATCATGGTAGGACGATGCATTCCCAAAGGAGGTGATCAACAACAGCTTCCCACGCAGTTATGTAACCAGCTTTAACAGCAAATTGTGTTTACAAACCCCCATCTAACATAAATATTCTAATGTCAAGGTTATCTCTTTATGCTGCTTCCCAATCCCGTCATACAATTGTCTTCAAAGTACACCACAACACTACATGTGACATGTATACCAGGATCTTAATGGTCTTCAGGGTAACACCCACAGGTTAACATGTACTGTAATTGTCCAGTACAATCCCATGCTTGAGTACAGTCCCACCCTACATTCTTTAATGGAAAAACAGCACACATTTATTTTAATCGCAAAATCGTAACTCAAAAAACCTAGATCATACATTTCTGACTACAATTATAACAAATTCAGACAAATTGTCTTTTGAGGCGCGCGTGCGCGATCGCGCGCAGCGCGCATCTAAACGTTTGAGTCCTAGCTATTTTATTCTCCGGAATCTTGTTTAAAGCCGGCTGCGAGTTTTCTACCTTCGTATTTGAGCCGGCAACCCAGCAAATATTTCCTGTGGTCAAGATAATTAAATGATAAATGATCACAGAACACTATGGCCTTTACCCAGTCAACACGCAATTTTCAGACATTGTGAACGGCCGGTAAATCGGTGGTCCCGAGAGCAAAAATCTGCGGATATTAACTCCACAAATGCATCAGAACTCCAATGGAAATACCGCATGGAAGGTGTACAAAAAATGAACACGGACTAAGTGTGTAAATAATTCCATGAGTAAACGTCGTAAATTTAAAGCCTTCCACTGTTTAATGCGCACGGGTTTTTGGTTTTGATTGAGCCCGAGTTTTGGATGTATACGATGGCGCCTCGCGAAAGAATTTTGAGGGGAGTAGAATTTAGAATATTTTGCGACATCAAGAAAGACGTAGCAGGGTAGGAATTTCAGTAAAGGTCGCGCGCGAGTCTAAGTGGACTCGCGCAACATCATTTTTGTGCGCGAGTCCATGGACTCGCGAAATTTGGATTCTGTAGTACAATTTTGCAGAAGTCAAAATTGTCTGATTTTCTCCACAATTTGTTTAGTTGACAATGGGCTAGCGATACCAGGCAGATATTACTAGATAAATACATGGGGTACATTCCAAGTAAATTAAACAATCACAAATCTAAATATATAATAGGCAAATAATTGTGTCAACAACTTTTTAAGTTTTAGCATATGTGAGATCCACCCTCACGCCCATATTTTATCGCGTCATCTGCTACCTTAAATTGGTATTTTGGATTGAAATCTTATCACAATTTTCCCTACACACTAAACAATACGCCTTTATGGCCTTTTTCCTCTCCAAGACTCGTCGTAAACAAAATCAAACGTATTTCCTGAGAATCTGCCCCCACTGTAAAGGGCCTTTCGCTTTACATGTTTTTTTTCTCCGCCATCATTCATGTTGGATGAGATCGAGAAAATTACTAAGAAAGAAAACCCGAAATAAACGCAAATATCAGGTATTTACGAAGCCGGTAAGCATGCAACACGTAGCACTTATACACGTGGGCATGTCACACGTGTGTGGTTTGACAGCAGTAAACATTACCTTGTGATCCGATATACACATTTTTGGGGCAGGAATATATTTTATCTCCTCAGTATCCAGGCAGTTTGAACCAAAATTTTTTGAATAATCCACCCAATATTTAAAATTACTTTCTAGCAGGTATTATTCCCATTTGCCATAATATTACATTTTACAGATTATTAGGTTAAAATATTACGTGGAATGCCGGGTAATTTGGTACACACACCACGGACTTGCGGTACCCGACAAAAACTGACTCTTTGCACTGTATTTCTGGCAAAATACGCCGTTGCGGCGGTTGGGTAACCGATCAGATTCAACGTCACGTCATGCAATACAAATGGAAATTTGGCTTAAAATCGTACTAGTTAATTCATTTGGGACCAATCAGCGCATCGTTACAACAAACTTAGGATTGATTGATTGAATAATCGAATTTTTTCTTTCTGAAATCGGGTGTTCGTGTTATCGTAAGTGTATTATTTTTACTGCATTGATCATCTGATACGATGGTTCCATGCGAGTCCTCTTGGACTCGCGCTGTAGTAAAATTTGCGTGAGTCCTCCGCCGCTGAGTCGACTCGCGGACTCGCGTCGAAATTCTACCCATGATAGGCCGGTCCAAAAACTTCCGTGGTCAAATTGGAGTTGTAAACTAATCACGACATTATGTTCAAAGAATCCGGGAAAGAAATGAAAGGTGGCCAGGGGAAAGGCGTCGCCCGATGACAAGAAGGACCATACTTGACAGTGACACACGTTTATGGATACGTTATCAAGCGTCGTGAATCACCATTATTAACAAAAAACGTGAGCGACTCCAAATTAGTTCTTCTTTCTACGTGGATCTGCACAACATCCCTGGGTGGGACAAACCGTGCAGGAAATGGTTGTGCGCAATGCGGATGACGAACTTAGTCTTGCCTTGATTGGCTCTTGAAGTAATTTGACACAGCCTGATTTAAATTGGTCCGTTTTCTGTTTATTGAAGATATGTTTCTGGTAAATTATTCCAATCTCTAATTGTTCGAGGTATAAGGAAACTTATGGCAACAGGCGTGAGTAAAATGTTCTGATGCTTGGTTTGGCTTTGGAACGGCGTAGTTTGCCTTTGAGCAGGCTGAAGGTAATTTTGCACCGTTAGCTTAGGTGCCCCCCTATGGCTTTTGCAGGATTTCAATCTGTTTGCTTTCCTCCTGGTAGCTAAGGTCTCCCCTCGAGTTTATGATGAGTTTCTGACACACTAATCTCCAATCATAATTAGACTAAATATGAACACGGATAAGTGTAATATGCCAGATAATTCTGACTAAATATATGACTGACTGTTGCCGACTTAGTTCAACATTTGTTACTGATATGTGTGACTGTTCGTGCATGCCCCGTTTACTCGCCATAGTTTAGCTTGAGATCCCTTTCAAAATTAAAAAAAAAAAACTTCACGTGGCAACTAAGGTCCGAGGGTCAAAGCCTGGGTGATTAATTCCTTGAAAATTGATACACTGAATGATAACTCTACATCATGGTAATTTGATTAATCTTGAGTGATAGTATAATTATGGAACCTTTACTTGATTGAGTAATAACAAGGCTTATTGCTACACCTGAATTGAAAATGCATGAGCTGTAACGGCTTCTGGTCCAACTAAGTTGTTATATTCAGCCGGTCTTGCTTGCTGTGCTGCTCGATGCTTGTAAAAGATCGTATCCAGCCAGAAGTTAGGAGCTTTTAAAAAGCTCTTCTGCGCTCGCCGCAAGGATCCAAATGAGCTTTTAATGCTCCTCTGAAAGTTCAAAAGACCGGTGTCTGAAATTCGTATTAAACACCCTTTAAAAACTATTTTGCAAATTTAATACCCCGGCCTGGATTTTAATGTGCTCACTTCTTCATTTGGAGTCACAACGAGTTAATAAGTCTATTACCTCGCTGCCCATTAGTGAAAATGCATCATTCTGATTTTATTCTGCAATAACATCTAGCCCTCCTTCCCATTCATCATTATCATTGTCCATCTTTTGTTATACATGACCATTATTTTTGCGAGTGTCAATCATATCTAGCTAGATGACACTTCCCGCAAAAAATAATGGCCCTCATGGAACACTAATAAGGAATGGTGTAGAAACCCCGTCTACCATTGTCTGGGTGAAGGGATTATTAAATTATAATTCGCATTAATGGAACACTGCCAATGATCGCAGCACTCCCTGTAATTTAAAAGGTGAGTTTTGCAGAGACAAACATAAAGTCTGTCAGGCTGAATGCCACGGCGTACGGTTATTCCCATGGGTGTCGTACAGCATGATTGTATTTAAATACATAAGCTATGGTGTCACTTTGTGGTCCGTATATTACTATGCTCTGGGTCATTGATAACAAGATTCATTCACATTTATAATACTTGTTAATACTCTGGTCATCAAAGTTCAAATGTTAGGAATACCCATTACTCGTGGACTTCTTATATACTAATTTTGCACAAAAGAACGGGGACTGCATTATTTTTATTTTTGTAAAAAATTCACAAATGACTCTCCATGAGCAAACTGGACATTTTAAAAATAGCAATCGACAAAAAAGTATACTTTAATCATCCCGAAATAGACCCGTTAACTCCAATAGACCATACCTATACAAAATGACAGAGTTGGGCTCTCCCTAAGACGCTACAAAACCTCTGTCACAAGATGTAGGGACATTGGGATTGGTCATCATACCTCTTCGATACATGAAAATAATGACCAGAAGGTCTTATGGCATACCGATGCAGAACACCATTGATATATATAGTGTTCTCAGCGGCGGCCGTAAGCGCCCACAAATTTCACCCATGATGTGCAAGGGTGGCTTGCATTGACATGCACATAATTTCAGCTTAAGGCCGAGAAGCAATCCACATTAACCAAAATCTTAATGCGTTTCACGAGTCCACTCATTAAATTCTGTTGTGTCAGTGAATGGTGTATCTGAATTATAATCGTATCTGAAGGAGGGTAAAGGAAATTGGTGACTGTACAGTCATCGCTTGCACCCGTTTGTCTTGGCGAGTGTAGTTTGTTTGACGGGAGGACCAAAGACGACGGTTAAGCCGAAACACAGATTTTCCTCTATAGGTTTTAGTGTTCAATAGGTGAGTATACAATACATCCAGCTGAATGCCCAAAGATCGAATACATCTAGTAGATTATACCCCTTGGATTATCTATTGGTGATATACTTCGTCACAATGCGAATATAGGAAGGCATCTGGTGGATTTATTTAAAGAAAAAATTTAGACTTAGTCCCTCTTTAAACGTTAAAATAATTAACTAGTATCCAAATGGTACCTAATAATTGGATAAAATTAAATTAATCCTTTGCTCGATCGTTTATTGTAAGATAAAGGTCCGCCACACACTTTCGCGAATATAAATGGTCGTCTAAGAGATATGTTTCGCGTTGCTAGTTTCTGACATGTCTCGCCTCGGCTCGACATGGTCAGAAACTAGCAAGCTCACACAATCTCTAAACGACAATTATATTCCGAATTGGTCCCTGTTTGGAGACCTTAAATCCATACATAATGGTCATGCATACAGTTTCTTATAAATCAAGGCTGTTTTTAATAATAATAATAATAGCAATAGATTTATATAGCGCCTTATGCTTCTTAGCCGCTCACGCGCTTTCACAATGGCCTCTGAATCACTCACTTTGGCCCAACCATACCATAACCCATTTGCATCATTTCAAGGGATGCAGCAGAGCGGATCAGGCGCTTTCCCTTATCAGCAAACCATACAATCGAGATAACCATCGCAGCGCCGGGACCATCTCCCCAAATATCGCATGGTAAACGAGACAACCACGCGGTTTATTTCTTGTCCAGGGAAATTACAATGTAGCTGAATCTCACAGGGCCCTCCGAACGGCACGCCTACACGCATTGATGAGCATACAACTGGAAGTCGAGCGCCTTACCTGATTGAGCTATCTTGTCCGTTTTCGCGTAATACGGTAGAATAGAAATAAAGGGTTTGCAGTATCATTTTATGGACTCATATATATCCTCGGCCAGAAAAACTTTTCCGACCTCAGACACATTATTTCGCGCACATAAATGATAACTGCATCACACCCTTTATTTCTTAAATAATCGCACACCTCCTTTTCACAAAACCATGATTTCCCCTCTCTAACCAGTGGGACTATACTAGAAAATCACAGCTACATTAACAGTGAGTACTATACGGTTCCTCATTAATGTTTCCAGTCTCCAGGGATACAATTGTCAATAACACCTTTCAACTGGCATTAACATGTGCTTGTATTTTTGTACTAGCAATCCATGTGTTTAATACAGACCCAACAGCCTATTTCAAGACGATGAAGGCACATTTCTTTGGAATTGGAATCACTTTTTTTAATTTCAACACACTACAGCTCACGTACCACACCATGTCATTGATCCAAACCTGCACTCGGGCACAGGCATGCGGCCAAGGTATCAAAGGCATAACACCACCTAATT
>JAMKCH010002026.1:0-49904 GCA_023653785.1 Ophioderma brevispina
GGATGCTTAGGGTGCAGAGCTGTTTAGCCATGTGAATGCAAGAAGGCGTAAGTGCAAGAGCTGCCATTTGACGAAAATTACCATCAAACATACTATTACGCCACGTTTTTGGTTACAGTTGCCCAAGAACCATTTCAAGAACCACTGACTCAAGGAAAGGTAAATTGAGAGTTATCCTAATACATGGCAGCACACAGGTATATCACATGGCAGCTATTGCACTTACGACCTTCTTGCACTCACACAATTTCTCGTGAACAACTGTAATGGGGTGTGGTTGAATCCTTTTAACAACATGATAGACAAGGCGAACATTTTTACATGCAACACAGCAATTTTCAACAAAATCATTAAAAGATCATTATCCTTATTTAGCAATTACGTAAAATAATATAAAAAACAATGATTTTTAAATCAACAGTACTTTACTTTGTTTGATTCCTGCATGCCCAGGCCACAACAGCAATTTCAAACAAACGTGGCATGCATCCAGGTGAACAGCTGTGTCCTATTTGCACTTTGTGTGCATCGCGCTTCTGGAACTAGCTGCAGTGCATACAGACACAGCAGCTGTGGATTCATCACCAATCAACCATTCACAGTCATGTATGTCTCGTCTGAAGTATATGAAGTGGCGACACGCGCGCGTACACCCAGAGCCGCCTTTCAGTTGCAGTGCGATTGTGCTTTATCTACGCGCGCGCTGAAAGTCGGTTCAATGTTTACGCCCGCATCGCTACTTCATACTGTGTCATGTATTGAATTAGATATGAAGTTTCCATGTACATTTAAAATAAAGCCCCTCACAAAAAATGCAAATAAAATAGTATGCCAACAGATTAGTTTTATAAGTTGGTATGCATTTATAAAACCAAACTAAATAAATGGATGAGTAGGTTGATTGTTGGCTTTACCCCCCCATCAGATTTTGATGTAATGCCAAAAATGTTTTTGTTCATTGGCACCAATGTACATATATTGCTCATAGAGTTAAACAGGGTACCATTTTGCCTGATGACACCCTATTTAGAATCAATCATGGAGTTAAAATGTATTTACTTACCAATATGAAGGTGTTTTTTTTTTCAAAATCTACTTTGTGACCCCCCCTTATGAGCCCGCGACCCCTTTTGGGCTTGTGACCCTGAGGTTATGAAACACTGGGTCAAAATAAAAATCTTAATAGTAGTACAAAATATATGATCTATGATCTAATACATGTAGTAATGAATCACAAAATATGCAATAATAACTAATGTTGAACCAATTAGGGTCAAGCACTCCTTAACTTTTTAATTTTAAAAGGACATTCATTTAGTTCTGATTTACTCTCAGAGAGTTAATAGACATCCTAATCTTAGCAGCAAAAGCAGAAGTATTTTTCCAATCCAGTACATATTCTCTATTTTTACATCCCTTTAGTTTAATTTTAGGCATGTGACATCCTGGCTGTCTGATATAGCAGCCTTGACTCACAAGCTCCCTAGTTGGTGGGACTTGTATCCCCCAAATCCCTTATTTTGGGTTGCTGTTTCACTTAGCTTGTACGTGGAGTTTCCTCTTGTTTCTATTTTTAGACCGTCTGACTGTACCATGTAGGTGTAGGGAGTAAGGGATCAAACATGAGTTTGAATGAAGTAAGCATGTAGTCCCTCTCTATCCCTTCAAATTAAAACAAGTAAGGTTGTAAGAGATAGGGATGTTTGGAGGGGGAGAGGGAAGAATCTCTTACTCAGCTGGAGTCTTGGTGTTTCCTTAGCAAATCAGGATGTTGGCTTGAATTTGTTTACAAATCACAGATTCTTTCTTTCCTTTGGTTTACAGTTTTGAAAGTATGCGCACACTATGTGAGAAGTATAACAGAGCCATCGATGCCATCAGAGGTCTGGTAAGTGTGTAGTGTATTTTGAAAATGTTGTAAAATGTACATATTTTTCCTGTAAGGCGACACCCCTGTTGTCATTTTACAGACGACTTCCCCTTTCACAATGATATCTTGTAGAAAAATGGCACTTGCCCCTTATAATGTAAGCTGCAAATTGTAAACAAATAAAAATTTGGCATTGCCAAACTTCTCAATTTTTTAGAAATGAAGCTTTAGTTAAGAGAATCGTAATTAGAGAACAAATTGTCAAATTGATGTCACTCTATAATGGATTTTCAGGTACCGGTATGTTAAATTCTAGTAATATTTACATTGAACGGTGAGTGATTGGGCCAGTTTAAGAAATATGTAACCCATTTCTGTATATTTATGGAGCATTTTATATTGTGACATAACGTTTGCATGCTCTGTGCCACACACACACAAATAAAAAAAAACTTGGTCCTGGTTTAACCCTTAATCCAGGACTAAGTCTTACTTGGAACAATCTATAAATTTTGTTTTTATCAATTTACTGCTAATTTTGAAACAAAAGCAGAAAGACATTCACAGCCGCGAACTCGCCTACTTTAAAGTTGTTTTTACTTTCATGTTCTATGTAAAAAAAACACAAACATTAAAAGGTCCTTCCTGGTAGCGCCCCTTTTTTAACTCGCCAGTTACCTGTCCTTTTCCTGGTATGACTCTGAACTAAACCAGGACTAAATTATGTTGTGACATGGGCAATTGAGTTTCTGCCTCCAATACTCCCTATTATTACGCTATAATGTACCGATAATATGAATTTGCTTTTGTTATTCACTCTCTACGGCATTAATGCAAATATCACTTCCCCAACACCTCCCTTTGTATTGTGTTTTATTCCGATTCCGTTTAGGATAACAAAGGATATTATTAAATGCAAATTTATGCAAATTTCAAGATTTTGTAAGGCTGGCTGTCTCTAACAGAATTTTTTGCTATAGACAGCATGCATTAATGCATAATTGATGCATATCTATGCAAATTTATGTAATATTTAAAGATTTTGTACGATGGGTTGTTTCTGTAGACAGCCCATCGTACAACTCATAACCTAATGATTATGTAAAATAATGCCCTATTGTTCTTATCAGTTTTACATATTGTAGAAAAATAGAATGGACAGACAGTGAAACTCAAAGTTGTGCTTTACAATTCCTCACAAATTAATGATTAAGCCCACATGTGTACTTTTCATTGACAATTACCCACACCCTCAATGCAGCATCTAATATGTTAACTTTTAAAATTTGCAGTGGAAGGGCACATCTGTTAATCGCCCCAAGACCCGGGCCAGCACCGAGCACCTGAAGCACATCATGCAGCAGGTATACAGCCATGCCATTGACGATCCTGACAAGCTAAACGCCTATGAACCATTTTCTCCAGAGGTAAGCCTCAAATAGTCATGTCAGTCAAAGAGGGGACTTCTTGACCAGTAAAATAAATGCACAAAGTGTGGCATGCTCCAATAAACTAGGGACCATAACCTCATTTTGTTAGAGCCAGCCAAAAAAATAAATCATCTTATTGAGAATTATTAGCCGTCTCATAATCTTATGGAACCTTAGATCTGTTGCACCCCAAACGCATCTGTTGTATTGCCTAAATGGATTGTACATCGCAGTCATCCCATTAACTTTACCTGTTGCATATTCCAGAAAGCATTTACAACAGCAAAATACATACAGTGTGCTTTAACACCACATTGAAAAGGCATTTGGAAACAGTTGCATGGGAAATGAGGTATAAGTACATATTGCTTGAACATACAGGTTCAACTGAGTTAGTGTTCCTACAATTATTTTATAATTTGTAAAATGGTTTTAACCTAAGATACTGGGTGAACACATCCAAATTGCCCAAAAATTGCTGCCTAAATTTGTACTTTGTCTCATAATACAGACTTGTATAGTTGTCCATTTGATAGTAAGCATTTAAAAACCAAAACAAGCCACTTCAAACATCCAACCCACATACCAGAACAGAACTCTGTACTTTCTACCTAGGTTATGTATTATTTAATAACATCACTCCTAAATTATTTGCTCACAGCGATATCAGTTGACATTGCTCGTGATACATTGAAACACAGGACTTTGCACTTAAGATAGGCATGTGAACATGCAGATATTGGCTGTTTGAGTTTCTCTAAATGTCAACAACCATTGTAGTAGACAGTGACTGATTTAATCACATGCAGATACACACTCAAATCTAAACCAGACTTTGTCTACAAATTGCCAAAATCTAAGAAGTTGATTTATCAGAGTTTCTTATTGTTTATAACTTCCATATCAAAGTTGTTTTCATTCCTTCGTGGATGATAACAAATGTCTAATTTTCAGAAGCACCAGCCCATACAAGTTATTTCATTAATTACTAGATAAAAGTAAATGAATCCTATGTTGGTATTTACCTATGCTATTTTGCAGGTTTATGGTGAGACGTCATATGATCTTGTAGCTCAGATGTTGGAGCACGTATCCATTTCAGAGACAGATCTTTTCATAGATCTGGGAAGTGGTAAGCAGTGAATTTTACTTACACCTGGTTGCCAAACATACAGGCTGGTATTCCAAAGGAAGTCTAACTTAAGACCCGGGATTAAACCAGGGTTAGTCCTAAATAAATGGACCTTTCTCTTATAACATACACTGAAAGTGTGATGTAATAGGTGAGACATTTTCATTTGATAAGGGAAAAAAGTCCATTCATGAAGGACTAAACTTGGTTTAACCCATGGCATCTGGACTGCTCCCGATTAATTCTTTTGAATGGGCACGAATACTCGATAATACAAACGAACGAGCAGGTGGATGCTGTTTTCGCACCTACCGAGGTCAAAGTTCCATACTAATTAAAATATTACAACTGTGCACCACTACTGTGTTAAATACGTCACACTTGTCATAGCAACTATGAACATACTATAGCCAATGCTATTTTGGTAGCCATTTTGGAAATCTGCAAAAATCACTGTGCCTGATCTTTGCGATGGTAAACTTTAGCCTTTTATTAATCTATCTCTATGGTTTAACCATGGTCTTAAAGTTAGATTTAATTTTAAAATACCAGCCACAATTGTTAGGTTGTAATGGGTATGTCCTTCATGTAAACAGACACAGAGTTAGCCTTCTACTGAGGAGGAGGATTCAAGTTATAGAATGAAGTTGTGCTCTCCCTCATTGGAAATCTCCACTGGACTAATTCTGTGATCTGTTCACATAATGGATAGATGCAAAAACATTTTGTGAGGAAGGACTTCATTTAGAGAATAAAGGTATTGTTTTTAGCCTCTGCCATGTATCTATCGTGTCATGTCACACGGGCGACAGCATTATTTTAAGTAGAACAACGAGGCACAGCCGAGTTGTTTTACGCTAAAATAGTGCTGTCACCCGTGTGATATGACACGATAGATACACGGCAGAGGCTAAAAACAATACCTTTATTCTCATTCTTTAACACTTTATTCAAAATAAGAAGCGATATTTATAAAATTATGATAAATTTTACCCAATGAACTACCCCGACTTACCCAGACTTTTAAATCGGTCAGTCCGTTGTTTACTATGCGCCTTCGATTGGCCCGAGCAGTGCGTATGCGTAGCGCGTTGACGCGTACGTGCTGTACCGTGTGATATCATCCAATATCACACGGCAAAGAACCAATGAAAATGCGTAAACAATCTCAAGTGTTTAAGAATGCACAAGAGTAAACAAATGTTTGAAAAAATTCAGTCCATCTTGAGCATGCATTTAACCTTATTTTCCCCTTAACCCATTGTACATAACTACTACTCGAGTCTTTCAAATGTTTGTTGCGCAAATAACATAGCAGTTTTTCAGTCATCAGTATTTCTTCAACAGAACTGTCCTTTACAGATTTCCCTTATTTTTTTTAAACTACCTCAGGTGTTGGTCAAGTGGTTCTTCAGGTGGCAGCAGCTACGCCCTGTAAATTGGCGTATGGGATTGAAAAGGCTGATGTACCTGCACAGTACTCCAAGGTAAGAAACTACTACACCCACTCTATCCCTATCTGTATGTACTCTGATCTGCTCGATTTGAGCATGTGGGATTGCTAGGGAATTCGGCCAATGAGATCATGAATGCTTTTGCATATTTCATTTGATTTCATTTCTTCAAAGTAGTTTGAATATCGGCACTGTCTGTGCATGTTCAAGTACCCATTTGTTTGCCTTTGTCTTTTGCATTCCCTATCCCAATGAAATGGAAGCAGTTGAGAAGATGAAGAAAGTTTGTTTTATATGTTAGGTAAACAAAAATCCTATCAATTAAATTGATGGGTAGTCCAATTTTTGGTCAAGTGGATTCTGGTCAATAGGCAAAACAAACAAAATCCTAGCTTTATCTTTTATCCTTATTCTTACTTAGTTGATTACTGTAATCATTGAAAATATTTCTATTTCAATTTATATTAATTAGTAAGCAAATAATTCCGCTAATCCGAACTAAATCCATGCATTCGTAACCTTATATATCCAACATCTGTGTAACATTTGACGTGAGACCTTATCTAAATTCTAATTCGTGCTTGTATTAGTGAGCCAACAATCAATGATATTGCATTATGCTTGGATCTTTCCTTCATGGTATCATTACACTTTTCCTGAGTAATAAGCATACGGTGCAGCTTACTGTAATTTTGTTACGTAGCAAAATGTCTATATTGACATTAGTTTTTACCCTGGGTTTTTTTACCCCAAAGTAATCTTAATATATTAGGTGAAATTTAGCACATGCAATGTGTAAACAAAATTTTAACAAGACTGATTGATTTGTATTTTTTTCCTTCCCTAGGAGTTGGAGCGTGAATTTAAGCGATGGGGATGTTCTGGTATGGCAAGGAGTACAGTCCTTTCCTACTAGAGAAAGGATATTTCTTTGTCCAAGGAAATGGCAGAAAAAGTAGCTTCTGCAAAGTAAGTTAGCAAATAAGCGCTATTATTACATATCTCAGATTATGAATATTAAGACTTAAAGTTTATCAACATTTGGAATATTTGTCCTAAGAAAAATGATATATATGATCAAGGTATTTTATATCAATGCAAGGTCTTGTTACACCTCATTCCACCATATTATGCGTAGTAATCTTGATTGATTGAGAATGTTTTGTGTATAGCCATGAGGCCTCATCAATTATCCCTTCCCAATAGTAATTAAAAACCTATTAACTTTTGTCCCATCAGACAACCGTGATTATAAGAGTGTTTAACAACAAAACATTTTTTAAAACAATTTCTTTTGCAGTGTATTTTGTAACAACTTTGCCTTTGGCCTGCAGTTGACCATAGGGTATGTATTAACCATTCAAATGTAGGATACCCAAACCCCCCTAAAAATAGCGTTTTTACTCAAGAATAAACCGTTAAACTTATTTTTAGCCGAAAAAGATTACATTGTATAAAATTTTGATCTAAAAGATAACAATTTTTCAAACTTGATTGTCATGCTTTTCCATCAGGCTGAAGGACGCTTTGCTAACATGAAATATGGAGCAGATTAGTCTCCTCCAAGCCTTCTTCCTCTTAACTTCCGCATTACAGATAGGAATCTCAGTGGTAAGTTGAAGTGCATTGTTAAAGAGGATTGTAGTTGTGCTTTTCTAGAATGATTTAAATATTATTTTGGAGTAAGGTGTATGTGAATCGTATGAAAATTTCAGTTTGGTTGTATAACTATTAGAGTAACCAAGCACAAATTGGCACATCATTGTGGATCTTGTTCTTGAATTAATTCTGGATTATGTTATTTGTGGTGGGCATATGGATATGGATCCACCATCAAATAGCGGAAAGGATTGTGACAAATACTCTACTACAAGGTGTTTTGCTGAGTGGTAGAAATTGATTTCTTGCAAATTGACTCTAAACCCACATTGAGAAGTAATTGTTGCTTCTGTACTAAGTTAGGTTGTGTTTTTCTTTTCGTTGTCTCATATTGCCTGCTGTCTGTCTCATATTTTTTCAGACATAGGTAGGCATATTACACAAGTGGAATTGTCCCCACTCAAGGGGTCAGTGTCGTGGACCGGCAAACTGTATCCTAATACCTCCCATACAATGAGTAGAACTTTGGTGAGCAAATTAGTCTTTGTATACATTTAATGCTTAAAAACTCGCAATTGTTCATTTTGAACTATTTATAAGACATTGATCAAAAACAATGAAATCTTGATTAACATATGAGATCCAACCAGACGATTGGGTTATTGGAAGAAGGGCGTATTATCTATGATGCCAATCAAAAGTTGTAATAAGAGTTTTGGTAGTGCCCTATGAAGAAGATTTGACACCTTAAAAAATCTAGCTTTATTGTAATTTGTTATTCCAAAGGCATGATACATGTAATTAACAAATCAAAAACATTGATTTGTAATGAAGCGAGTTGTGCCAGGAGGGTTAATATGTCCATGGTTTTATTTATTTTTAAAATTTTCTTTTTTTCCTAGCTTGAAAAGTATTTCCAGAGGCTGAAAGATCCTAAAGCAAGGGTAAATTATTATTGTTTCTTCTCGTATTTTAAAACCAGTTCCTGACAAAACCATGCTATATGCAAGTTTTATTTTGACCATTTAGTTGATTGGTTGGTTTTTCCGCATTGTATTAAAAAATTGACAATAATTTAAGGGGAATTTCTGATGAAGATTGCAGGAAATTAACAACACTTTATGGGACACCGTTTCATAACATTTGCTCTAATTGTTCACAAAAAACCATCCCAAAATTGGCTAAACAGGGGAAAATAAAGCTTTTTTCAAGGATATCCTATTGAAAAAAAAAAATCATTTGAAAGCACAAAGGTGCAAAAAAAAAAATCATGAAGTGCACCAAAAGTGCCTTTGTAACTGGAATACACAAGAGGCCTTATCTGATGGAAGCTTATCTTGAATCATCTTCAACTGTAATCCCACTTAGTTAACCATAGCCCTTCACTGTTGTCTTTATCCTAACCGTCTTTGTACGATGTTTACTCATATTTTTTCTTTAAATCATGTTCATATTTGCCCTTGTCTTTATCTACAAAACAAATACTGGGGCAAACATAACAATTTAACACATTTTCCACCCATCAGGAGGAAGAATATCAGAAATGGAAGAGGCGACGAGGTCCAGTGGATTACAACGCCATCAAGTACCTAGACTTCAAGAACTCTAGTGAGAGCGACTCATCCTCAGTACAGGGCCCCACAACAAGAAAGAAGTGGTCTGATTACATCGCTAAAGACAATCAGAAGGAAAACAAGGATAAGGTAGTTTGCCCACACTTTCTCATCTTATCCATTTCTGTTTTGCCACTTCAGGAATGCATATAACACCATGAAGAAAGTGAAGTGTAGAATACTTTAGGTTTTAACAACAGGTATTTATAATAACTACATATATTTCATTGGGTTCACCATTGGCCAAGTTGAGGACTTCCAAGGTTTTGTCAGGAGCATAGAGATAGGTAAAAAAGGCTAGAAGACCAATGGCCATCTCGATTCAAAGAGTCATGCAAATGTTACATGCTGCCGCCAAAGCGATTTAACATTCACCTTACAGATAGAAAAAAGTACTTTCTCTCTGATTTTGCCAGGTGACCATTGGTTTATAAAATGATCCTTAGACAGCAAGCCACATCGTAAAGCCAGTGGTTTGTTCTGAAAGTTTCTGTCGACAAAGATCAGCTAAGATATTTTTGTAGAGTTTCAAGATGCTTCCAACATTGTGTGGGTATATGTGAGTATGTCCAATGTGCTATGACGAGTGTGATGTTTTTACAAAACACAGTTAGTACCGCACAGTTCTAATATTTTTATTATAGAAGGTTGACTTGGTAGGTGCGAAACGCATTCGCCCCCAATTGCTTGTCTAAACAGGCTAACAAGGACAAGACCCGAGGCCTTGGTCAGGATTAGTTTTGACAAGGGACCCATTGATCTTGATAAACTTCTGTAGTGTTCTAAAGTAGAAATCATTACACTGAATTGATTCCTTTAACCAATGTTGACTGAAATATATGCATTTCCTTCTGAGAAGTGAAATGCCCCAAAAGACCATTTAGCACCCCCTAAAAGAGAAAATGGAATCGACCAGTGAACCCAGGTCACACCCTGTCGACCATGGACTCTTCTCAATTCCGTTTGGCCGCCATACAAAACGGAGCCGTGTACATCGCGTCATGTGATAGCAGCCAATTCTGAGATATTTGATTACTGGACTGTTGTCGTCTCAATTTTTTCGGAATACTCCTACTACTATAGCAATACTATCGGATATATTACGGGATTATATACTGGATTTCTAACGCTCTATTTGGACGGAATAAAGGCGATTTTTACACCCGTCGGAGAGGCTTTTATTGTTTTGTATCATTTGTTGCGCCGTGCGGTCATGGATCTGTGTAGCGGTAAATAAGGTAAACAAAGGCAGCCATTGCCGCACGTGTTGCGTGCTTGGATGCCTGCTTCTTGTGAGCCTGTTTATGTTTATTGTAGTTATCATACTCTCAATAAAACAGTTCTATTGGGTGAGTGTGTCTATTATTTTATTCTATGCTTGTTGTATTCTAATAAAATATGTGAAAACTGGACTTTGGAAAATTCTTTACCGTGTTGGACTTTTACCGCGACGGTATCTTTGTCTCCGCTGTTGGCGGGCCGGGTTTTACCGCGGCACGGCCTTTGTTTTTGTTTGTTTTCGTTCCGACCGCGCGCCCATCTGGCTCGCTTCACCCAGCGCCGCCCCGCGACCCTCTTTCTCCGTGCGTTCCTTACGGGTATTGCTTCCGATGTCCCCACTCAAGGGGTCAGTGTCGTGGACCGGCAAACCTGTATCCTACTACCTCCATACAATAGATAGAACTTTGGTGAGCAAATTAGTCTTTGTATACATTTAATGCTTAAAATAAACTCGCAATTTTTCATTTTGAACTATTTAAGACAATTGATCAACAATGCAATCTTGATTAACATATGAGATCCACCAGCCGATTGGTTATTGAAGAAGGGCGTATTATCTATTGAGCCAATCAGAAATGTTGTAAGAGTTTTGGTAGTGCTGAAGAAGATTGACCTTAAAAAATCTAGCTTTATTGTAATTTGTTATTCAAAGGCATGTATCATGTAATTAACAAATCAAAAACATTGTATTTGTAAGAAGTATAGTTGTGCTCAGGAGGTTTAAATATGTCCATGGTTTTTATTTATTTTTAAAATTTTCTTTTTTTCCTAGCTTGAAAAGTATTTCCAGAGGCTGAAAGATCCTAAAGCAAGGGTAAATATTATTGTTTCTTCTCGTATTTTAAACCAGTTCCTTGAAAACAAATGCTATATGCAATTTTTATTTTGAGTTGATTTGGTGTTTTTTCGCATTGTATTAAAAATTGAAATAATTTAAGGGGCATTTCTTGATGAAGATTGCAGAAATTACAACACTTTATGGGACACTGTTCATAACATTTGCTCATAATTGTTCACAAAACCCATCTCCAAAATTGGCTAAAAATTGGGAAATAAAGCTTTTTTCAAGGATATCTATTGAAAAAAAAATCATGAAATGCACCAAAGGTGCAAAAAAAAAATCATGAAGTGCACCAAAAGTGCCTTTGTAACTGGAATACACAAGAGGCCTTATCTGATGGAAGCTTATCTTGAATCATCTTCAACTGTAATCCCACTTAGTTAACCATAGCCCTTCACTGTTGTCTTTATCCTAACCGTCTTTGTACGATGTTTACTCATATTTTTTCTTTAAATCATGTTCATATTTGCCCTTGTCTTTATCTACAAAACAAATACTGGGGCAAACATAACAATTTAACACATTTTCCACCCATCAGGAGGAAGAATATCAGAAATGGAAGAGGCGACGAGGTCCAGTGGATTACAACGCCATCAAGTACCTAGACTTCAAGAACTCTAGTGAGAGCGACTCATCCTCAGTACAGGGCCCCACAACAAGAAAGAAGTGGTCTGATTACATCGCTAAAGACAATCAGAAGGAAAACAAGGATAAGGTAGTTTGCCCACACTTTCTCATCTTATCCATTTCTGTTTTGCCACTTCAGGAATGCATATAACACCATGAAGAAAGTGAAGTGTAGAATACTTTAGGTTTTAACAACAGGTATTTATAATAACTACATATATTTCATTGGGTTCACCATTGGCCAAGTTGAGGACTTCCAAGGTTTTGTCAGGAGCATAGAGATAGGTAAAAAAGGCTAGAAGACCAATGGCCATCTCGATTCAAAGAGCTCATGGCAAATGCTTACATGCTGCCGCCCAAGCCGATTTTACATTCACCTTACAGCATAGAAAAATGTACTTTCTCTCTGATTTTGCCAGGTGACCCTTGGTTATAAAATGATCCTTAGACATGCAAGAACATCGTCAGCCATGTGGTTTGTTCTGAAAGTTTCCTGTCGCAAAGATCAGCTAAGATATTTTTGTAGATTTTCAGTATGGCTTCCAAAATTGTGTGGGCTATATGTAGTATGTTCATAGTTGCTATGACGAGTGTGATGTTTTTAACACAGTAGTACCGCACAGTTCTAATATTTTTATTAATATGAAGCGTTGACTTTGGTAGGTGCGAAACCGCATTCGCCAATTTGCTTGTCTAAACAGGCTAACCAGGAAAAGCCCAGAGGCCTTGGTCAGGATTAGTTTTGACAAGGGACATTGATTCTTGATAAACTTTTGTAGTGTTCTAAAGTAGAATTTTTATCATTAACTTTTTTGTGCATGAGAAGTTGTAAATTTAAAAACACTTTAAAAATTACTGTTTTAGGCTTATTAAGGAACGGTTAATACCTTTAATAACTCTTTCAGGTTGTGACATGGTATTGAAGGAAAAAATCTCACTTGTTTGTTTCAGAGTGATAGTGATAGTAACACCACAAACAGCAGTCTATCCTGTCGCAAGAGAAGAAGGGTCAAAAAGCAGCTGACAAAGGCAAGTAACCAAATACTGCCTGTAAAATATTTTGTCAATAGTTTGAGGTGTAGTATGGCTATTACGAGTATTGTAAAATGTATTTGGAGGGCGGGCTGGTGTAGTGGCTTATCCACTCGCCTTTCACCAATGCGGCCCAGGTTCAATCCCCTGTGGAGCCTGTGTCATACGTGAATTTGGTTGCCGATCCATACCCGTCCTCGCAGGTTTTCTCCGAGTACTTTGGTTTCCTCCTGCATTTAAAATCTGACTTCTTCCCATAAAGTCTTCCTTGGCGTTTCTGGATGCTCGTTGTGTTGTAGCAGCCAAAGGCGCTCCACAGCGGCGCCCTGAGCACTTTGGTGGATTTGTCGCGCGTTATAAGAATTAAATATTATTATAAATATTATTAAATATTATTATTGGGGGTTCCAGCTCTTTCATTTAAATTGGTGCAACTTTCATGTATGGTTTGATAGAATAAATTCTATGCAGGTGTCCTGGATGCAAAAAGTGTGAACACTGGTTTAGACATGATAATCGCAGGCAGTTCTTCCATCACAAGTGCTATGTAGAACAGTACATGTATGACATTGATTTCAGATTACAAAATTTTGTACTCCTTATCAAATTTTACCCAAAGTGATGTGATGTGTGTGGTTGTTTTTTTTTTTTGCCTATTTTTATCATTAACTCTTGCATTTGGTACTTGTTATAGGCTGCTCAGACACCCAAACGTGGTCGCGGCAGGCCCCGCAAGCCCCGCACTCCAGGAGGCAGCAGCCCAACAGTGCTAGGCAAGGCCCAAACTGCTGCTCTTGGTTTGGATCTGTTACATCAACACACTGTGTCTCTGAGCAAGTCCCCACCAACTAAACCTGATGGTAAGTCTATTTAAACATTGTGCAGTGTAACTTATCAGCATTCTTTTCAACTACCTGCTAACATCTGTTTTGAATTTGTCAATTTTCTTGATAAAGACTCAAAATTTGTGAGCCAATTTCTTATTGTAAAATGTTTAGAGTAGAGACACAAATTCAAGTGCCAAGGTGTGACAATTCCATCTTAGTTAGTTACAAAGTGGTTGACAATTCACCCAATTGATGTGAATGAAGACAGGACAACAGCAATCTTTTCTATGTAAAAATGAAGCGGCATGTCTAGGTCCAGATTCAAAAAGTCTGGGTAGAGGTCCCGCTTAGCCCTTGTATTTAATCAGGGATGAAAAAATTCTGGAAATGTCTGGATTTCCATATGGCCATAATAAAAATTAGGAAATGTAATTTTTTTTTACTTTTTCAAAACTTTTTTGACACTTAACAGACTTGGGTGATGTGATTTCAGCATATTTAAGCATAACCACATTTTTGGTAGGGATATGCCCCTTTAACTCCTTCTGTAACCTTTTGTTCGGATGATTCCCACATTTGGCCACTGGGTCAAGGGGAAAAAAAAAAAAAAAAAAAATAAACCTGATGGTAAGTGTATTTAAGCATTATGCAGTGGTATCAGCATTCTTTTCACCCACCACATTTTTGGTAGGGGATATACTCCTTTAACTCCTTCTGTAGTCTTTTGTTCGGATGATTCCCACATAAACACATAGTCGCGCGCATTCATTTGGCCACTGGGACAAGGGCCAGATCAATTTTCAGGAAATCAGTGATATGCCACTTACATTGCTATTTAATGTACTACTGATCTTTGTATTACTAAACAGACTTGCGTTATTCGGGTGCATTTTCTTTTCTGTAGGTTCTCCCCCTGATCCCAACATGCCGTCTTTCAACCTACCCAGTATGCTGTCAGGAGTTGCCAAAGAAAACACAATCGACACAGTGGTACAGTTCACACCCAAACAACAGCTGGACATGGAGAACAGCTTGGATAAGTTATTAGGTCAGCATTCAGTCATTTCTTCTGAATTCAACAAAACAATTGGATTTTCTCTCTAAAAAAATATTACATACAAGTCAAATTTCAAAATCAAAAGAGACTTGATTATTGAATGAAAGGCAATTCCTTAAACTATATATTTATCAAAATACCCTTTATAAGACATACGGGTGTGACATCCAGAAGGGGCGGGCTTACCAGTTGATCGCACGATTACATTTGCGTGCATCGCACTAAAAGTACGCTTATCTTGTAAAAGGCTCTTTGACAAAGAGTATAGTTACGGAGGTACATTTCAGAGACTTGAGGACCAAGGACTTCTAAATTATTCAACATAAAGGTTTGAAATCCAATTGTGAAACATAATATTATTTTGAGCAAGTAACTGTTTTTGAAAATACTTGGCATTTCTCCATGATGGGTAGTAAAACTTGCAATTTGTTATACTTTAGGTCATAATTACTGCCAAGGCACCGCTCTAACTTCCAGATGTTTCAATTAAGTGTTACTTTTGGAACCCTTTTCCCTCAGAATCCTACAAACAGGACTTGCTGCAGTTTATTGCACAGATGAAAACTCCTGAATATCGTCTGCTTGTCATGCAACAGATAGAGGCCGAAAAGGTAAGCTTTGTTGGTGTATGTACATAAAAATTCACATATTTCAATGTCTGCTAGAGTGTTAAAAGAAGTATTCGGATGGCACAAACATGGTATTGGGTTTTAGTATACTTAACTTTTGCAACCCTGTTAGAATCTATTTAGACATATGTCAATGGCTTTTGAGATGGCCTCTCAAATGACTTCAAAAGCCACTGACCTAAGATTAGGCATTTTTAGACTTGAATGCATTCTTCATAATGATTTAGGGATTCAAACATGTTACAGAGTGGTTCATCACAAATCAACAACGATGCATCGGATGCAGAGTTGTTGATTTGTGATGAACCACTCTGTAACATGTTTGAATCCCTTTCAACAACGAAAGTCCTTGTGAAAACTTATTAATATCATGTATAGAAGAACATGATTATTCTCACTACAATACTACAATGTTCCCAGTTCGACAGAAATCTTTCCTTATAAATATATTTTTTTTAGGAAAATCTAAAGCAAAATGGTAGTTTTGGCATGCTTGTTGCTTTGCAGTTTGCACCCGGTGCCCTTGCGCGTACTCGGAGTTCTAAACGTGACGAACAGTGCGTCGACTTAAGCCTACCGCGTAAACGTACTTCCGTGCACACTGCGCTGGGCGTGACGCGCTAATTTGCATATCAACTGTGGGTTGATAACGAATCAACAACGGTACGCTCCTGTACAAGGGAATACGGTTAGTTGTTGAAATGGTCATGAAAATGCAAATTTTCAACATTTTTTGGAAAAAAAATGAGATTATTTTTCTCTCTGAGTGACCTCCATAATGGGCTTTCCCTGCTGTTGGTTGGGTATAATATGTGTGAGCCCTGTTGCCAGTGCTTGGCTAGTAGTCAAATCACAAAAGTGAAGGAGATTGACTTGTTACAGTCGACCATTCTTAATGTTGTTTACACTGGTTTTACATCTTATATGGCAGGAAGTGCCCAATTACAGATAAGGTCAATAGTCCACAGGGTTAAATAAGTTAAATATTTTGCTCTTTTCGTATTTCTGAAAATTTTCATCTTTGTCCTCGCTTGTACACAATTGTTAAAACAACCTTAGTCACAAATGTAGATATCCAACTCCCTGTTCAAGTTTGCTCTTAGCACAACATAAACTAAGTTTCTTTCACATTTCAGGCACACCACAAACAGCTTCGCAGCCAACAAGCCCAGTTGGAAAAACAGATCAAGTACTTAACTGGGGACAGTATGACGCTACTGCACACCAGATTGGATGAGGTAAGATTTGAGCATTCCTCTTGAACAACTTTGTTCAGACCTTATGAAATTTCACTACTTAGTTCTCCAGGCAGACAAGGATGAAGTTTTGTTAACCTTTTCCTGGAAATGGCCAGTGCACACAAGTGTTGGCCAGATTCGAAAAGGCAACCTCTGTATTACTAGCACAGCACTCTTGCCAATTAAGCTAACAAGCCAGGGTTGGTAGAAGAGCGATAGATTTTATTCTATAGGTATTAAGTCCGGGAGGTGTCCATCACTTTCCTAGTGGATATCATCTGATCAGTATATTTTACATATGCGAAATTCACATTGGTATGAAATTTAACTACTTAGGACTTCTTTGTTCAGACCTTATTTTGTAGGGTGATCTGCACAGGCTAAATATATTCACTATTATAAAATGAAACTTGTAGATTTTAAACCAAAAAAAAAATGCTGCGAAATGCAAGTAAAATGTTTAAAACCCCAAATGAAACAACTGTGTTTAAAATCTTGATGATTTTAAAGTCCAGTTTGATATTAAATTATTTTCTGACCAAGTTCTAAATACTGTATATCTGTCATCATTCTTGTTTCACTCTCAGCTTGGAATTGAAGCCAAGACTCCAGCGGAACTAGTAGCCAAATCCAAAGAAATTGTGGGGATGCACCGAGACCTGCAGTCACAGTCACAGAACCTCCAGGCACAGATTAAGGAGTTGGAAGCCAGTAATATGAAATTGGTAGGTGATATTTTCCCTTGCTTGCTTCAGTAGGGCTGTCGATATTATAGTAGATTCAACCCATCGTGTCACCAGAGGAAAAGTTTTGGACATCAATTAGTTGGGAGAGGAGGCAGAAAAAGAAAATATGTGGCCCGATTCACCTGTTTCATGAACAGTCTTTTATGTTCCTTCGTATTCAAAACACGAGCGCTCAAAACGGGTGTGAAATTTCGTTGTTTAAGAGGATTTCCTCTTTTATTTTAATTTTGTAAGTGCCAAAATTTTAGGTTTTTCTTTGATTTTCAGCCTGTTTTGGGCGTTTTTACTCCTCCCCCCCTTTCTTTGTTTTTTGTCCATGGCCTCACACCTGTCAAAAGCCAGTCACATTCAACTCGCCTATTACATTTAGAGAATAAAGGTATTGTTTTTAGCCTAACCGTCCTGTGGACGATTGTCTTACTCATATTTTTTCTTTAAATCAGTTCATATTTGCCGTTGTCTTTATACTACCAAAACAAATAATGGGCAAACATAACAATTTAACACATTTCCAACCCATGCAGGGGAAAATATCAGAAATGGAAGAGGCGACTGAGGGGTCCAGTGGATTACACCGCCATCAAGTTTACTAGACTTCAAGAACTCTAGTGAGAGCGACTCATCCTCAGTACAGGGCCCCACAACAAGAAAGTGTCTGATTACATCGCTAATACAATCAGAAGGAGGAAAACAAGGATAAAGGTAGTTTGCCCACACTTTCTTCAATCTTATCATTTCTGTTTTGCACTTAAGGAATGCATATAACACCATGCAAGAAAGTGAAGGTAGAATACTTTAGGTTTTAACAAGGTATTTATAAAAATAATATTCATTGGGTTCACACCTTGGCCAAGTGAGGACTGCAAAGGTTTGTCAGGGATCATAGAGATAGGTAAAAAAAAAGGCTATAGAAGACCAATGGCCCATCTCTGATCAAAGAGCTCATGGCCAAAGGCTTACAGCTGCGCCAAGCAGATTTTACATTCACCTTACAGCATAGAAAAATGTACTTTCTCTCCAGGTTGCCAGGTGACCCTGGTTATAAAATGATCTGTTGGAAATGCAAAGAACATCGTCAGCCATTGTGGTTTGTTCTGAAAAGTTCCTGTCGACAAAGATCAGCTAAGATATTTTTGTGATTTTCAGTATGGCTTCCAAAATTGTTTGTGGGCTATATGTAGTATGTTCATAGTTGCTCTGAGAGTGTATATGTTTTTAACACAGTAGTACCGCACAGTCTAATATTTTTATTATATGAAGCCGTTTGACTTGGTAGGGGTTAGTGCGAAACGCATATTCGCCAATTTGCTTGTTAAACAGGCTAACCAGGAAAAGCCAGAGCCTTGGTCGGATTAGTTTTGAACAAGGGACATTGATTCTGATAACCTTCTGTAGTGTTCTAAAGTAGAATTTTTATCATTTTAACTTTTTTGTGCATGAGAAGTTAGGTGTAAATAAAAACACTTTAAAAATTACGGTTTTAGGCTTATTAACCCTAACGCGGCCCGAGAGGAAATGAGAGGCCACGAAAACGTTCGGTACGGTCGGAAAATGCTTTTTGTTGCATCTGGGCGTCAACAACTATTTTTGGTCGCGCAAATGGTAATATCATTGGCTCTAATTGCATCTCGGCCATTTTACGCGAAAATGCGAGATTGTTGTTCTGTTGCACCTGGGCCGTCTTCCGGAAAATGGCACGATGTTTTTCGTTGCTCTGGGCCGTCTTCCGGGAAAATGAGCGATGTTTTTAGTTGCATTCTGGGCCGTTATGACTGGAAATGATGCGATGATTTTCACTGCATTTCGGACGGTGTGCCCGCAGAAGGCGCAGTGCTTTTCATCAGGCGGGTGACACTGACAAATGCCCACAGGCAGGCAATTTCGCTTTCGATGGTGATAGCGCACCATTTTCGATAAGATATTGGTTTTAATTATTGCATTAAACGTATTCGAGCTAAACCGGAGATGAACCCGTAGCATAATAGCGCACGCACGACTATTGTAAGCGGTATAGCGCCACTCACGACTGGCGACCTATAAGCTACAAATTTCATGCGGATCAGTGTGCAGTACGGCATCCATTATTTATATTTATTTATTTTACCCGTTTATTGCATTTTCAGGCGATGTTCTCGTTGATCTGGACGCTCTTCCGGTAAATGGCGCGATGTTTTTCGTTGCATCTGGGCGTCTTCCGGGAAAATGAGCGATGTTTTGTTGCATGTTGGGCAGTCTTCCGGAAGGAAACGAAAATGGCGCGAATGTTTTTCGTGCCATCTGGGGCCGTTATTGACGTTACGCTACTTATTCCTGTGCCGGGAAAGAAGGCCGAGATGCAATGAAACGGCAAAATTTGGCTCTCGTTGCATATGGGGCGTTAAAATAAAATAGATTGCTTTCGTTGCATTGGGCCGTCGGTCGGCAAAAAAACAACGACCCGGTCCTGGTGAGGGGTAAGGAAAAACGGTAATACCTTTAATAACTCTTAGGTTGTGACATGGTATTGAAGGAAAAAATCTCACTTGTTGGTTTTCAGAGTGAAGTGATAGTAACACCACAAACAGCAGTCTATCCTGTCGCAAGAGAAGAAGGGTCAAAAAGCAGCTGACAAAGGCAAGTAACCAAATACTGCCGTAAAATATTTTGTCAATAGTTTGAGGTGTTGGAGTATGGCTATTACGAGATTGTAAAATGTATTTGGAGGCGGGCTGGTGTAGATGGCGGCTATCCACTCGCCTTTTCACCAATGCGGCAAGTTTCATACCCTGTGGAGCATTGTCATTCACAGTTAGTGATATTGTTTTGCGATGCCATACCCGTCTCGAAGGTTTTTCTTGATGGACTTTGGTTTCCTCCTGCATTTAAAATCTGACTTCTTCCCATAAAGTCTTCTGGGCGTTTCTGGATGCTCGTGTTTGTAACAGCCAAGGCACTCCACAGCGGCGCCCTGAGCACTGTGGTGGATTTGTCGCGCGTTATAAGAATTTAAATATTATTATGAAATATTATTAAATAGTATTATTGGGGGGGGTTCAAGCTCTTTCATTTTTAAATTGGTGCAACTTTTCGGTATGGTTGATAGATAAATTCTATGCAGTTGTCCGGGATGCGCCAAAAAGTGTGACCACGGTTTAGAAAGGATAATCGCAGGAAGTCTTCAATCAACAAGGCTATTGTAGAACAGTACCTGTATGACATTGATTTTCAGATACAAAATTTGTACCTCCTTATCAAATTTTTACCCAAAGTGATGTGATGTGTGTGGTTGTTTTTTTTTTTGCCTATTTTATCATCAACTCTGCATTTTGGTACTTGTTATAGGCTGCTCAGACACCCAAACGTGGTCGCGGCAGGCCACCAAGCCCCCCGCACTCCCGAGGCAGAGCAGCCAAAACGTGCTAGGCAAGCCCAAATGTGCTCTTGGTTGGATCTGTTACATCAACACACCTGTGTCTCTGAGCAAGTCCCCACCAACTAAACTGATGGTAAGTCTTTTAAAAACATTGTGCAGTGTTAAACTTAGCAGCATCTTTTCTAACCTGCTCACCAATCTGTTTTGGAATTTGTCAATTTTTCTGGATAAAGATCAAATTGTGAGCATTTCGATTCGTAAATGTTAGAGTAGAGACACAAATTCAAGTGCCAAGTTTTTGTTGTGCAATTTCAATATTAGTTTTTTAGTTACCAAGTGGTTGAACAATTCACCCACTTGTGGGAATGAAGCACAGGACAACAGCAATCTTTTCTATGTAAAAAGATTAGTGGACATGTGTCTGGCCAGTAGATTCAAAAAGTCTGGGTATAGGTAGAGGGTCCAGATTCGCCCCTGTATTTAATCAGGGATGAAAAAATTCTGGAAATTTCTGGATTTCCATATGGCCATAATAAAAATTAGGAAATGTAATTTTTTTTTACTTTTTCAAAACTTTTTTGACACTTAACAGACTTGGGTGATGTGATTTCAGCATATTTAAGCATAACCACATTTTTGGTAGGGATATGCCCCTTTAACTCCTTCTGTAACCTTTTGTTCGGATGATTCCCACATTTGGCCACTGGGTCAAGGGGCGGATCAATTTTCAGGAAATCAGTGATATGCCCACTTACATTGCTATTTAATGTACTACTGATCTTTGTATTACTAAACAGACTTGCGTTATTCGGGTGCATTTTCTTTTCTGTAGGTTCTCCCCCTGATCCCAACATGCCGTCTTTCAACCTACCCAGTATGCTGTCAGGAGTTGCCAAAGAAAACACAATCGACACAGTGGTACAGTTCACACCCAAACAACAGCTGGACATGGAGAACAGCTTGGATAAGTTATTAGGTCAGCATTCAGTCATTTCTTCTGAATTCAACAAAACAATTGGATTTTCTCTCTAAAAAAATATTACATACAAGTCAAATTTCAAAATCAAAAGAGACTTGATTATTGAATGAAAGGCAATTCCTTAAACTATATATTTATCAAAATACCCTTTATAAGACATACGGGTGTGACATCCAGAAGGGGCGGGCTTACCAGTTGATCGCACGATTACATTTGCGTGCATCGCACTAAAAGTACGCTTATCTTGTAAAAGGCTCTTTGACAAAGAGTATAGTTACGGAGGTACATTTCAGAGACTTGAGGACCAAGGACTTCTAAATTATTCAACATAAGGTTTGAAATCCAATTGTGAAACATAATATTATTTTGAGCAAGTAACTGTTTTTGAAAATACTTGGCATTTCTCCATGATGGGTAGTAAAACTTGCAATTTGTTATACTTTAGGTCATAATTACTGCCAAGGCACCGCTCTAACTTCCAGATGTTTCAATTAAGTGTTACTTTTGGAACCCTTTTCCCTCAGAATCCTACAAACAGGACTTGCTGCAGTTTATTGCACAGATGAAAACTCCTGAATATCGTCTGCTTGTCATGCAACAGATAGAGGCCGAAAAGGTAAGCTTTGTTGGTGTATGTACATAAAAATTCACATATTTCAATGTCTGCTAGAGTGTTAAAAGAAGTATTCGGATGGCACAAACATGGTATTGGGTTTTAGTATACTTAACTTTTGCAACCCTGTTAGAATCTATTTAGACATATGTCAATGGCTTTTGAGATGGCCTCTCAAATGACTTCAAAAGCCACTGACCTAAGATTAGGCATTTTTAGACTTGAATGCATTCTTCATAATGATTTAGGGATTCAAACATGTTACAGAGTGGTTCATCACAAATCAACAACGATGCATCGGATGCAGAGTTGTTGATTTGTGATGAACCACTCTGTAACATGTTTGAATCCCTTTCAACAACGAAAGTCCTTGTGAAAACTTATTAATATCATGTATAGAAGAACATGATTATTCTCACTACAATACTACAATGTTCCCAGTTCGACAGAAATCTTTCCTTATAAATATATTTTTTTTTAGGAAAATCTAAAGCAAAATGGTAGTTTTGGCATGCTTGTTGCTTTGCAGTTTGCACCCGGTGCCCTTGCGCGTACTCGGAGTTCTAAACGTGACGAACAGTGCGTCGACTTAAGCCTACCGCGTAAACGTACTTCCGTGCACACTGCGCTGGGCGTGACGCGCTAATTTGCATATCAACTGTGGGTTGATAACGAATCAACAACGGTACGCTCCTGTACAAGGGAATACGGTTAGTTGTTGAAATGGTCATGAAAATGCAAATTTTCAACATTTTTTGGAAAAAAAATGAGATTATTTTTCTCTCTGAGTGACCTCCATAATGGGCTTTCCCTGCTGTTGGTTGGGTATAATATGTGTGAGCCCTGTTGCCAGTGCTTGGCTAGTAGTCAAATCACAAAAGTGAAGGAGATTGACTTGTTACAGTCGACCATTCTTAATGTTGTTTACACTGGTTTTACATCTTATATGGCAGGAAGTGCCCAATTACAGATAAGGTCAATAGTCCACAGGGTTAAATAAGTTAAATATTTTGCTCTTTTCGTATTTCTGAAAATTTTCATCTTTGTCCTCGCTTGTACACAATTGTTAAAACAACCTTAGTCACAAATGTAGATATCCAACTCCCTGTTCAAGTTTGCTCTTAGCACAACATAAACTAAGTTTCTTTCACATTTCAGGCACACCACAAACAGCTTCGCAGCCAACAAGCCCAGTTGGAAAAACAGATCAAGTACTTAACTGGGGACAGTATGACGCTACTGCACACCAGATTGGATGAGGTAAGATTTGAGCATTCCTCTTGAACAACTTTGTTCAGACCTTATGAAATTTCACTACTTAGTTCTCCAGGCAGACAAGGATGAAGTTTTGTTAACCTTTTCCTGGAAATGGCCAGTGCACACAAGTGTTGGCCAGATTCGAAAAGGCAACCTCTGTATTACTAGCACAGCACTCTTGCCAATTAAGCTAACAAGCCAGGGTTGGTAGAAGAGCGATAGATTTTATTCTATAGGTATTAAGTCCGGGAGGTGTCCATCACTTTCCTAGTGGATATCATCTGATCAGTATATTTTACATATGCGAAATTCACATTGGTATGAAATTTAACTACTTAGGACTTCTTTGTTCAGACCTTATTTTGTAGGGTGATCTGCACAGGCTAAATATATTCACTATTATAAAATGAAACTTGTAGATTTTAAACCAAAAAAAAAAATGCTGCGAAATGCAAGTAAAATGTTTAAAACCCCAAATGAAACAACTGTGTTTAAAATCTTGATGATTTTAAAGTCCAGTTTGATATTAAATTATTTTCTGACCAAGTTCTAAATACTGTATATCTGTCATCATTCTTGTTTCACTCTCAGCTTGGAATTGAAGCCAAGACTCCAGCGGAACTAGTAGCCAAATCCAAAGAAATTGTGGGGATGCACCGAGACCTGCAGTCACAGTCACAGAACCTCCAGGCACAGATTAAGGAGTTGGAAGCCAGTAATATGAAATTGGTAGGTGATATTTTCCCTTGCTTGCTTCAGTAGGGCTGTCGATATTATAGTAGATTCAACCCATCGTGTCACCAGAGGAAAAGTTTTGGACATCAATTAGTTGGGAGAGGAGGCAGAAAAAGAAAATATGTGGCCCGATTCACCTGTTTCATGAACAGTCTTTTATGTTCCTTCGTATTCAAAACACGAGCGCTCAAAACGGGGTGTGGAACTTAGTTGTTTAAGAGGATTTCCTCTTTTATTTTAATTTTGTAAGTGCCAAAATTTTAGGTTTTTCTTTGATTTTCAGCCTGTTTTGGGCGTTTTTACTCCTCCCCCCCTTTCTTTGTTTTTTGTCCATGGCCTCACACCTGTCAAAAGCCAGTCACATTCAACTCGCCTATTACATTTAGAGAATAAAGGTATTGTTTTTAGCCTCTGCCGTGTGTCTATCGTGTCATATCACACGGGCGGCAGCATTATTTTGAGTAGAACAACGAGGCGCAGCCGAGTTGTTTTACGCTAAAATAGTGCTGTAGCCCGTGTGATATGACACGATAGACACACGGCAGAGGCTAAAAACAATACCTTTATTCTCATTCTTTAGCACTTTTATCAAAATAAGAAGCTATTAGTAACATATTTCTAAAATTACGTAGATTTTATCGAACGAACTACCCGAGCATTTTAAATCGATCAGTCCATTGTTACTCTGCGCATTCTATTGGCCCGAGCAGTGCGTATGCGTATCGCGCCGACGCGTACGTGCTGTACCGTGTGATATCGTCGAATATCACACGGCTATGAACCAATGAAATTGCGTAAACAATCTTAAGTGTTTAAGAATGAATATTACACTGAAGCAAATACGATTAGTCAGAATTTTTGAGTGGTAATGTAGCTGTTAGTGCACTTAAGTTGAATACTTTCAATAAGCATAGAATTTATGTTTCCACTATCGGACTACACTTTTCAATAGATTTAGCATGGAATTTTAATTACCACCCACTGCACATGCCCCTCATTCACTGCCCATACTTTCAGAAAAGTACTAGAGGTGACACACGATGGGTTGAATCTACTATAAACTTTTATGTAGTCAGGTGTTTAGCCATGTAGGAAATTACTAAACATTTAAACACAGGTCTTTTTAATTGGCAAAGGTTCCATATCGTGATTGAAATTGAACTAAAAATACTTATTTCATCATTGAATCAATGGATGTATGAAATCTGCAAGATAATTTACCTTCAGATATTGGATTTTAGAATTACAGGAGAAAAAATTGTCATGGTTACAATAGGATGATAGGATGATTATGCTAATACCATGTTTCCACCCCTTAATTTCAGTTTGAACACAAATCCAAAGATATGCTGAGCCAACTGGTGGCATGCGGTAAACTGAATGGTGTTGACGGCAACAACCCTGAGAATGACAAGACATCCTTCATCAAAGATCAGATCATAGAGGAATTTAACAACCAAAAAGAGCTGAAAAAAGCAGCTGCAGAAACTTGAATCAGAGGTGGGTTATGATGATTAGGTAGTACTAAATCAGTGAACAGTAATGCATTAATCCACTCTTACTGAATAGCCAATGAACTTAAAGCTTGATGAGGGTAATAGTAGTTGAACATGATTAGGGTAATAGTAGAACATGAGGGTAATAGTAGTAGAACATGAGGGTAGTAGAACATGAGGGTAATAGTAGTAGACCATGATTAGGGTAATAGTAGAACATGAGGGTAGTAGAACATGAGGGTAATAGTAGAGCATTGAGGTATGGTAGTGTATATTTTTCTGACAGGTTATGAGTATTAGTTCATTTGCATGATGAGGTTTGGGGTTATATATTTTTCTGCCAGGTTAATCAGTATTAATTAGCTCATTTGAATGTCTTGAATATAATTTTTTTCTGTCAAATTTCATCTACAGGTGCTTATTCCAATTTCAAATCTACTTATGGGGGGCATCTTAATTATGCACCATGTAATTGTTAGAAATGAGATTTAAAATCATAACAAATGGTATGAGATTCCAGAGTATTATAAATTTTCCTCTTGCAAAAATTGTAATTTGTAATGAACATGAGAGCTATGACTAAATTAGATGCTTTGTTTTATCCACATAGGTAAATGCTTTGGAGAAATTAAAGGGGGAAAATGAAGTTCCTTTAACAACAAAAAGCAGACGGTACAGTGGCAAAAAGGATGGCAAAGTCAAATCTGAATATCGCAAAGCTATGGTGAAGGAAGAGGCGTTCATCATCAAAGGCGATTCCATCAGTCCCTTACGCCCAAAGTCGGCCAGTTCTGATAGTTCTACCCCAAGTACTCCTCCAACCAGGACGCTACCACCGAACCTGTCCCCGCGTTCCACAGCTCTGGCAGCTGGCATGCACGATTATGTGCCTATTAACCCAGTAAAAGCAGCACTACACAAACGGCTTTCTGGCCAAGACTTGCCTCAAGGGATTAATGCTCAGAATCAAAAAACACCGGGTACTGTCAATGTAAGCCAATCAGGAGAGACCAAAGACACAGGAACTCATTTGGTTCTAGACTCTAATACGCTCTCAGCAGACAATTTAAAAGCGCTGGCTAAAGTGCAAAATGGTGCCCTTGCTGTATCAAACAGTACTACTGTAGGGAACGCTGCTCGTCTTAGCAATGTCCAGCAGACAAGCACTACCACATCAACACCAATTAGTGTTGGGCTTATATCCACTGTCTCAAACAACGACAGAAATATTGTACTACGCATGACCTCGGCAGGCAAAACCCAGGAAATAAATGAAAACAAACCGGCTCCCTCTACAGGAAGCTTACTAATGGCATCAGTAATCACATCTGTTGGTCAGCCAAGCATTCAAACCACGCAGCCGGCTTTGGTAACCTCTACGGCGCTCTCACAAAGTGCCGCTGCCGGGTTGTCTGCGGCGCAAGCACGTCAGTTGTCCATGCTAAGTCCTCTGGACATAAAACATCAGGGACTATATAACTTTATGAGTCCAAACAACCAGATAGGTGGAGCAGGAGGAGGAGGTCTGCTGGATCCAAGTTTAACCGGATCGGAACCGCCGTTGAGTCCTCAGAATGTGACGCTATATCCATCTGCTGCAAACGACAGCGTTTCATCAACATCAAACAGTACTCCGGTGCCTTCCAGGGGCACAACATCTACCTCACAGTGCAATCCCAAAACCAGCCAACACCCACCTACTAGTACAATATATACAGTCACTAGTCCGACTCTTGTGGCACCGCCCGAAAAGCAGCAAGTCTTTTTGGCCACATCAGGACCAGGAGGATCCACTGTACTACAGAGAGCAGAAGCTGCCAAAGTCTTAGTCTCAGTGGGAAGATCGCTTCCCACCAGCACTCCTCAAACTACGTCAGCATCTATTCCACCACCACAACAACGTAACACCGGGACTACCTCAGAAGGGACAAAGGCACGACGGGGACGAAAGCGTGGCTCAACGAGTGCCAACACACACCACATTCCAGCCAAAATGGCTCCTCCTCCCAACAGCAAACCTAGCCAATCTGTGCATGGATCGCTGGAAACTCAGGAGAGCATTATCTCCATGGTTACCAATGTCAACAAACCACTGGGTATTAGTGCAATCCCATCGCCAGAGTTGAAAGCTGGTATCGGAATGGGTGATGGTCCCAGGACTGCTGATGGAAGGACACATCAGCAGGATAAGAAGCCTGAGGAACAAAGATCTAAAAGGTAAATGTTATCTTAAATATAATTTCCTGCTGTTTCCACATGTGTGCACATTTTCATGATACTTGCATACAATGGACCTTGGATAATGACCCATATGTTGGTGAACTCATTTGACCTTGGTGACCTCAAGTGACCTTTGGTCCCATTCACAACGGCAGACGATGCTTGCGTTCGGTAAATGCTGTATTAAATTTTCACATATTTAAATTTTTGCCATCTTTTAAGTACAGTTTCAAACAAACAAACATGTTACCGGATGATTCAAAAATAGTATTGCAGACAAAAATTCATTTGCCATTAGCTGCTTGCTTGTGAAAAGTGCACAATTAAAAAAAATGCAAGTGTACTTCGGCAAACGATGGATGTTAAATGGGTACCATAATGATTAGCCTCATAA
This sequence comes from Ophioderma brevispina, assembly GCA_023653785.1. Classification (NCBI taxonomy): domain Eukaryota; kingdom Metazoa; phylum Echinodermata; class Ophiuroidea; order Amphilepidida; family Ophiodermatidae; genus Ophioderma; species Ophioderma brevispina. The sequence goes on from JAMKCH010002026.1 coordinate 28,423, forward strand.
CTTCATGAATTAAAGCAAAAGTGCAGTGCATATAACACTAACAACATGGTAGAGGTGCACATATTTAGCAAGCAATCCCACATCCATGTCAAACACGACAACCCCTAAATTAACCATTTCAACCTTGCTAGATTCTGTATAGGCTGTAACTCATGAGGCATTGGTTTTTGAGATGACTTCCCAAATGACTGCAGATCATTTGGAAGCCATCTCAAACAACCACTGATCTAAGACTAGGCTTGTTTGGACTCATTTGAATGCATTTGTTATGCTGCTTCCAAATATGGTCATTTTGAAATTTTTGAAAAATTAAAATGATCTGTGAGTGACTGCAAAGGATTTCTACTGTAATTTTTACTGCTGAACCTCAAAAAATGATTTTGTAGTAATGTGGGTATTTGTCTTTTTTTGTGTACAGTGGTACTAGGTCAGATGGGAGGAAAAAACCTGGGCTGGTGTTGGAGAGCACACCTACTAACCAGTTGGGTAAGTATAGACAATGTATATCTTTCTTTGTATATTATACTCTCCCCCACCCAAGCAATTTTCACAGGTGATAGTGATAGCCATATTGCAATTTGGATAAGAACTATTGATTAAAACTCTCCCTGTGGTCATTTACATTTGGGCAAATCATGAGAATAACCCATCCTTCAGAGGGGATGTTAAGCTGTCAGTCCCATGTACAGAAAATCATACATGTATATCACAGTCAGTTTCAAGAAGGGTATGTAGATTACCTGTGATGTCTCAAGCCATCCTATTAAGTTTTGAGGGATACCCGTAGTAGAGTGGTTAATCACCATTGGGTATACCTCTGAGGGCTTAGTACTTTAAAAAATAATAATAAATAAAAGATAAAAAAATAAACAGATTTGGCTGCAGGATATTACATCTTTCTTGGATCTTGACAAAAGAGGATAATATATTGTTGAAAGAAACTTTGCTTATAATAAATCATGGAAATTAGGCTAAATCCTAGTAAGCCCTTTTGTAAATGTCAATGAAAATGTTGTGGGAATCATGAACTCAACTTCAAAGATTATTATCAACATTTGCTTTTCCACCAACTTAACATAAAACCCATTTCCCCCTTTTGTGCAGAGAGATCATCAACTCCAGTTTCTGATGACTCCTCTCCAAGAGTGAAAGAATCTCCAACATCTCGCAAGTGGCAGGCTCAGATAAGCAGTGGTTTTGATGCACTTGTGGCGTTGGCGTCATCTGAACTGGATCGTAGCAAGCAGATCCGTCGCCAGAGTGCAACCAGTCCAGAGGGGCATGGACGGGGCAAAGATGGATCCAAGAGCCCTGGGAATAGTGTTAATAAATCCCAGGAAGCAAACCAGAGAGGGAAAACGACCAATTTATCAAATCAGAACAAAATAATAGACAGGCAAGTGGGAGATAGTGGCGGAGGTCTGACGGCTACTTTTAATGCTGCATTTTCTAGGAGTCTTACTAGTATGCAATCACTAACAAATGCTGCAAACCAGAGATCCTCATATCAGTCTGTCTCCAAAAATAAAAACTCATTGGAAGATGATTTACATTTAGATGTTGAAGAGATGGACTGGCTACATGATGACATGATGAAGCCCCGCACACCGGGTAGGACTGACCCGGAAGAAGATGATATGGACATAGAAAAGAAACAAGATAGCACCCTAAACAGAAACTTGCATATTCCTGTTTCTAAGCAACAAGAATCTGTTGCCAAGCAGCAATCTATTGCCAAGCAGCAATCTATTGCCAAGCAGCAATCTATTGCCAAGCAGCAATCTGTTGCCAAGCAGCAATCTGTTGCCAAGCAACAAATTGGACTTGTAGTTAGTAGAAGCAATACCACCATTGCTCAGAAATTGAACACTAGTAGTAGTACCACAAAGATTAACCCTAATTTTCTGACGTTGGCACCGCCAGAAAGTAAACCTGTACAAAGTCCGATTGACCAAGTGGATATCCAACAATTCCACAAGAAGTTTTCTAGAAAAGAAGGGCGTAAGTTTGCCAAGCACTATGCGCTTGTGCAGCAGCAGCATCAGCTGCAGCAACTTAATCAACATCACCCTCTACAGCAACAGCAAGGTGGAATGCATTTAGAACTAAAGACTTCTAAGGCTAGCCCAAATCTGTCCCCTGGATACATTAATTTACAAAAAAATAATAACATATCACAGAGTGCTACCAGTTCGGGCAATCATGTAGTCACGCTTACTCAAAACCAAGTGTCAGTGCAAGTGTCACCAGGTCAAAGGTCAATGGCAAGACTACCTAAGAAGCAAGAGGCCATGCAAAGAAGTGTGGGGTCCAAAACTAGCCGTGGTCAGACCAGTACTTCATCTAATAATACCAAAGACCAGCAAATGTTGTCACATAGTAGTGGCAATACATCTATGTATCCATACATTGAACTGAAATCCAGCCATAAGCCTTCTACATATGGCAATCAGCAGCAGCAGCAGGTATCACCAACGATGGCCAAGTCAACATCAGGTATCACCAGTGTATCTACCTCTGCCGTACAACCATTTGGCTCCACAGCGCACCCTTACGCGACAACACTGCCTTCGCAGCAACCCACGCGTACACCACCACCACCCAATATGGGGGCATTCCACGGTAGAAACTCCATATCACCACAGGGCCCCTACACCCATCCTGCCCCTGCCCCTTCTCCAGTGGGCCATTTTCGGCCACCGTATCCCTCACCCACTCCATCACGAGGTACACCAGCTTCAACACCTCCGGTGCATTCGCCGACCGCTAGCGGACAACAGGAGACGCAGGCAGCAGGACGCGCAGGACAGCCTACGCCACCTATTCCATCACGGATGGCAATGCAGCCTGGAATGCCCATCAACGCTACATACCCTGCTGTGTTCCAACCTTACGTGATGCCAACTAGACCAGATATGACAGCTGTGCCGGCTTACATTCACCCAGCTCCCTATCCACCGTCACAGGCAGGGATTACCTTTAGGAGCAGAGCACCTACACCAGGCTACATCATGCAGTATCCACGCTAAAACCTGTGGTAAGTAATCCATCCATCTGTCCAACTTCCTATTCACCCACCCATCATTCAATCCGCTCTTTGTACGGTTTTGCCATTTGCGGGGAGAGTCTTGAACTGGCAGCAATATGAATGGGAACATTTACATAAGTTTGATACGGTTTGATTCCTTCTAAACGAATGCATTGATATGTAACACCATTTATTCCAATGCCAGTACGAGGCTCTACCAGCAAATGACGAACCATACTAACAGCGAATCCTATCCCATTCCATTCTTATTCCATTCTAATTTCATTCTGTTCCATTTTCATTCCATTCCATTAAATTCCATCCTACCTTGCCCCACCATTCTATCCCACCATCTATCCATTCCACCGTCCCATCCCACCCCACCCCACCGCCCTTCCTTCCATCCAACCGTGTCTGTCTGTCTGTACGTCTGTCCATCCATCTGCATGCATGCTTCTGTCCATCCATCCACCCATGCACCTCATCTATCAATCCGTCTGTCCTGTCCATAAGTCTAAGTCTGTCCATCCATCTAGCCTGTCCATATGTCTGTTCATCTGTCTTCCCCCCACCCATAGTTTCATTCAACTTCCTTTTTATTTCATTCTTGAAATGCATAGAATTCAGCAGTTAATCATGTGAATCTGCAGTAAATGAATGTTTTCTCCAAGTTGGAATTCCTCAGAAGTTGCAAGATTTTTTTTTAACCAGAGAATTAAGTTGCTTCATGTTTTTTTTTTAATTTTCTTTGGAAAAAAGCAAGTTGATTAAAATTGTCTCTTTTCTCTCCATGTTATATTTTGACAGATTCTCTCAGGATTGCAAGCATCACCCATATGAAGGATCAACCAGGGATTACAACATTCACACTTGCACTTCACAACACTTAAACTAAGTGATTGAAAATCATGATCTTGCCACAATCATCAAGAAATTCTCCCATGTTTGGAAAGAAGTTAGCTGCAGTTTTTGATTCTTTAAAGTAAAAAAAATAAAAACACTGCCAATAATTGTATAGAAAGATGTTTTGATTTTTTCTTGCAGAAGTTATTTATATTTGTTAGTGTGTACATAAAAAGAATATTAAATAATGCTGCCTGTTTTGAGTCAATCAAATATTTAGTTAAACTATGGAATCCACACCAATTAGTTTCTTTACAAGACTCGTCACATCAAAACATTTATATTCTCAATTCTTGCTGCATCCCTTAAACTTGCACAAAGATGCATGACTTTTTTTCTACGTAGGTGTTTGTTGCCAGATTGTGATTCAAAAATTAAGTGTGAAAAACTTTGCATATTGTAAAAACACCGCAGGCATTAATTTCAGGACCTCAGGATGTTATGTCAACCAGTTGTACCTCTCCGATTTAAATTCCCACATTAAAAAGTGATAAAATATCAGTATTAAAATAGATTGAATCATCTCAAATGTATCCTGTAGAAATGCAATGTTATTTTTTTTTGGTAATATGGTAATAAGATATGGCAACATTGCAAAAGACAAGAAGCTATAAATTGTGGGGATTCCAGATACGTACTCAATGGTGGAGGATATTTTGATATACTCGTAGCCCCATAATACGGAATAAGCATAAGGCAGCTAGCTATTTGATGATAATATTATATGAATATCCGCAAATAGCTGTCTTACGCTTTATTCTGTATTATGGGCTCTAGCAGTATATTTTTATTGCCAAATGATGTTTGGGGCCCCAAGTCTTTTAATTTCACAATGCATCATTAGTTCGTGTTTTACAAGCCGCACAACATGCCACTGCAATGTAATAAGTGAATATAATCATGCTACAGGCGAATACACAGGAGTGCTAAAGCCTTTTTCCTTCTAACACATGTATTTGTAAGCTCCAACATAAAATGACATTTTGATTAGCTTTTGCACTCAGCTTATCGCTGGCGTATGTGTAAACAAATGGCCGATAGGAACGATTGTTAACCGGAATGGCCAAAATAGGCACTAAAGTGGAATAAACAAAAAACAATCCAACACTGGCGGTGGTGTATTGTATCAGGAAACACTGGCGGTGGTGTATTGTATCAGGAATCCTCCGAATTGTATCTGTTTATATCTTACTGTTGTATTCAGAAGATAGCAAAACCGTATTTGAGTGATTTTTTGTAACTTAAAGAAATTTTAACATCAGCACAAAGTGAATAAGTAGTGGGGGATGTCAGCCTTGAGTATAAAAACAAAAACCATTAAAGATCCCCGTTGCTGCAACTTCCAAAAAGAAATGTCAGCCAATAAAAATATGAACAAGATCACAATTCATTTTTGAGGTTAGCCCCACATATAACTGATTTTTTTCTAATTCTATTAATATTTGGTGTTGGAAAAGAGGCTAGCGACTTCTAAAAATAGGGTTGGGTTCAGACAAGTGAAATCAAATGGAAAAAACTATTCCAAGGAGGTTTTATTTTTTTGAGACCAAAAGATTTGACGTAATTATGTGTACAATTCTATACTAGCAACAAAACATTTACTGCCATCAGATTTAAATCTATGCTATTTTTTTACTCTAAGAATAGTGATCAGGTTTATGACTTGCCGAACCTGTGACGGCTATAACATACAAACTTATTTTGTATAAAAATAATTTGAATAGTTCAAACGGATTGTGCATAGAAATTGCAGGTGAAACTCATGCTACAGACTTTAGCATTCTCACATGTTGAAACCACAGTTTATGTAGTATACAAATATTGTATTGTGCTAGTAGGTATTTGGGTAGTGTATATAGCGCCAACATACGTTTTGTTTGGCAAGGTATAGCACGGTCTTCGGCTTGGGTATGAGAATATTAAAGTCTGTTGTAGTGGATCAGATTGTATCCAAAATCTATAGAATGTAAAATTTGTATCAAATTAAAGAATAAATAATACTGCCATTTCAATATTTTTGATTTGAAAAATTATGCATTTGTCATTAATAAAAGTTAAAGCATTTCAGTGAAATGCAAGCAACTCAAGGTCTGTGACCATAAAATATCTATTATAAATTGAGAGTAGTGTAGTGATGATGTAGCTAGCTGGTGTGGTGTTTGCAGCCACAATTAATAATATTCTCCCTAGGTGGTAGTACTATGAGCAGAGACTCCGGTGCTGAATATTTGTTTGTTTATAAAGGTGTGTTTTGTGACGCTCTACACCATATTTTGGTTTATGGTTAAAATTTCAGTTTATTGTAATGGTTTGTTTTTGTTATATGAGCAGCTGAATATTATGGAATGCCTCTATAAATGGCATCAATCAAGGAATGTGATTTTTTTTCTGTCCCAAAACAAAAAACTCACATAATTGAAAGATTTTGGTTTGTAAATTATGTGCACCCTGGCCTGTTTGGGGGAATTTAGTGTGGTGTTAATACAAAGTCAAAAAAAGATTGCTTTACTTGTCAGAAAAAAAACCTTTGCCATATTTAGATTTGTTTACAGAAAAGAAGAAAATGCCCAAATCGGTTGCTCAATGGGGAAAAAAATAAAATGCAACCCGTTTTAGCAGAATGGTGTCAGAAGTATTGAGATAATTATTGCCCATCTGATCCACAATCTAGTCCTGGTTTAAGTTAAGATTGACATAGCACTTGCTACAGTGGGAGCAATATTAAATTGTGCTTGCTTACTTATAAAGTAAATGTACACGTTCAGTGGCAGTATGACTGATACTCCAAAGTAAATAAGCTGTGAGAATCAGTCTCAGATTGGAAAGTATTATAGCTAGTTACATCAGCCGATGAACACCTAGATTTCATCGTGGAGTTAGTGCTAACAGTTCCAAGTTATTATTAGACCCCCCTTAAATTTAAGATGTAATGCAACAATATGTTCTCAACGTCTTCAGGATATCAGGGTGAAATTGTGACATACTCGTTTGTACTTGGCTAAACCTTGGTAAGGTCGTCGAGTTAGAACTCAATCTATTTCCAATAATGTATATTAGAATTGCGTTCTAGTATTTTCTAACATGGTTACCCGTTTCCGAAAATTGTTCATGCTGTAGGTAGCGTAATCTGTTCCATTAACACATTAATCTTTAAGTTGGATAGGATCTCATGAACACCAACTGCATAGCTGACATCCCTTGTGTATCATATGTGAAGTGGTTTCCTAGTATGAAGATGTTACACTTAGTGAGGTAAATGTACATATGAAATGCAACACTTTCAAGATGTAATTGATTTACATCTGTAATAAGAATGCAAGTTTCATTTCAGTGCATGTTCGTATTAGTAGAGTTCAGAACTTAGAATATCTTGATTCATAACATAACAGATGTTATCGAGCATTTTTTTGGTTTGTTTTTGTTTTTGGTTGTGCAATATAATTGTAAAAAGTTGTAATTTTTTCCAGGGAGGTTTTAATAACCATTATGTAAGCCAAATGTATATGGTATTGAATGTGTTACAATATGACAGATAGCTCTGTATTTCAAGTTTAGTTTAAAATAATAACAAGCATTGTTTTTCACACAGTACTAAATGCCATTGGTAACAATTGGATAATGTTGTAATTTATGTTGGCTATGCCCTGTTAGAAAAAGTAGTTGCTATGAAAAAAGGACCAAATGTCACCCGCCATAGTGTGACCTCTTTTCCCAATGTTTTCATTTGTAATTTTTTCAAGTTGTTATAGTAGCCAGTTTAATTTTTACCAGTAACAATGATAAATTACCTACTAGAGAAAGTGGAAATGCTGCATTTTTTGGTTTGCTACTGTCCAAATAAAATTTCAAAATTTGTTGGCATTTGAGCTTGACCTTGTGACTGTTCACACAAAGTGCTTCCAACTTCACACCAGTATTCATGTGTGGCAGTTACACTTGTTAGTAGTGCATTCACTTCATAATGTGACTTGACTTTCATTATGTAAAGTTCACTCATCAATGCCTTTTTTAATCCGGTTTGAAATCATGCCAGTAGTGCCTGCAAACCTGCCGAGGGCACATGATCATTCTTTTGATACTACCTGTAGTCGCTGGAAAAGTTTTTTGATACGCGTGGCACGCTGTGTGCTCTCAGTGTACATAATAGTGTACACACATTAGTGTGCATGATGCTGAAGGTAGTGCGGGATCGTTCAAAAAACTTTTCCAGCGATTAAAGTATGTACATGATATTCTGATGCTGTACCCAGTAGGCATGGACAAAAATGTAGACCTTGCTAAAAGGGGTAATTCACCATTTCATTGGAGTCGGGAGAAAATAGTGGAGATTACACTGGTAAATAATAGCTTTGAATGTGTTTGATACCGTCTTCCTAGAATTGTACTGAAGAACAATGATTTTTCTTATGAAAAGTGTGTTAAACAGATAAATGGCACACACCATGATCTATCCATAAATTGCATAAGAGGATGAACACTGTATTTTGTATTACATACAATGGACAGGAGTGTTTTCATTGTGTAGTGCTATGAATTGTTAGAGCACATGGTGTACCTTTAAGGTATGGTTTCGGTGTTACGAACCTTTTTGATATGATGACACAATATGACAATTGTGTTGAAGTGTCATTAAATTCTAATACCTTTTACAGGTACCAGTAATGAGTGCTCTTGATGTTGACACTATGCCAAATAAATTTTGAACATACCCTGAATGTCTTCAGATCCAGTGTAGAGTTTCATATTATTCTTTGAACCTCAAAACATGTCCAACCTACTAGAGAATGATTTTAAGTTTTACTTACAAAAGGGAAAAATAATTTCATGGGAAATTGTGAACTACCCCTTAAAAAGCAACCGCATTAAAAATCAAAACGTTGGCAGTCAATTTGTAAAATTTCAGGCGTGCTGAGATTGGTTTGGTATGTGGATATGAGAAAAATATCTGACTTAAACACCTGGATATACTTGATTATTTAAAGCTCTGTACTTGTACATAACAGAAGGTCAAGAGTGATGTTACAGTGAATACACTGGTAATTTATGGTAGATGATTGTATTGAAATTGGATGATTGTCACTAGTTTTCAATACATAGCATAACCTCCATTGAGAGGCTGGCATGAGTCTCATGTGTAATCATAGCCTTCCCTTTCAAAGCACAGCTCCATTGATCATACACAAGTATGGTATTCAGAAAAACTAGTGAAGAAATTTATGGCTTATACCGAACCAGTAACGATGACAATTTTTCTCTACATGGTTGTGTATGTCATTGAGCTGTGCTTGAAAATTCATGGAACACCCAAAAGATGTGTATCTTTCATCGGGACTACAGGTATGCTTGTTGTGGACGTAAGAACTTTTTAAAACATCGCCTTACACTTCAGGTAATCTGTCCAATGTGTCTTTTGTTCAGGTGATGACCGGTTTGAGAAAAGTGCAAAACTAACATGTATATGCACTTAAGCCAGATCTAGCATCATAGATATAGGTGGAGTGAGTGTCTAGTTGAAGCTAGTCTTGGTCAAGGCGGGCGGTTTAAATTATTTTGTAAATGGTTGAAGTCACAGCCTATTATTAGGGAGCTTTTGAAATCCATGACGGATAGTTCTAGGACGGTTCCTCGAACATATGTGCATGCGCCAACTTTGCAATACGTCGGTCCTCCAGATTCTACAACGCGCAAATAGCTCTACAACCGTTGTGGCGAGGACGACAACGCTTGGTGTTTTACCGTCGTAGAATGATCCGTCGTGGAAATCGAAAGCTCCCTATTAGTATCAGATTCCCAACCCAGCTGTAAATTTCACTACTGAAGATGCCACTGCATTGCTATGGTCTTCATTCGGAAAAGACAAATGGTGCTGTACTTGCTGAAAATTTCACTTGTGTGTGTGTTCCAGGTTTTTAAGTATCTCAAGAAATTTTTATATTTCTTGTTTTTCCCTTTTATGGGTATTAATAAATTATATACATATGACCAATCAAGAAGGCTATATTTATGACTGACATGTTTCGGTCATAAGCTATTGTGTGTCATTTGCATAATAGGTTAGGCCCGTCAGATTTTTTGAAACACAGGTTAAAAAAGATACTTAAAACTGCCTCACTGGTGAACTATTTGTAAATGGGATCGGTTCATAAATGGGATCGATTCGTAAATGGGAGCGATTTGTAAATGTGAGCAATTTGGTACTGGTGAGCGATTCGTCAACGGGAGTGATGCATGTACATCAAATGGTAACAATGCATGAATGTCTTGAACAAGACTAGGTTGAAGCTAGAGCTTTACAAAAACTGTCTTTGAAACATGCTCCATGCAGCATTAAGTGAGTGATTACAGAGAGAATAAGGGTTCCTCAGGTGCTATTTGTGTCTACAACAGTGACTTGGTGGTCCAGTTGCAATTATCTTTAAAGGTTGCCCCTATGATTCAGGTGCTCAAAATATTATGAAATCCATGATACCTCAGAGTTGCGTATGTTTGGTTTTCTGAAACTGTTATTACTTATATGCAATTACTAGAAATTTCTAAAAAGTTGAGTGCTTGAAGTCAGAAATTGGTTGTGCCAAATTATCCGTAATGTGTTTTCAAGTATATTAGCTAGGTTTTCAAGTGACTAATAATCAGCTGTCAATAACAGCCTTTATGGTGAATTCTGATCATTACATATCAATTCCCAGGGCATGGTTTATTTTAGATTCCAGAAAAAAGCTAGCAAGTTAACTCAGCTGTAAATGCAGTGAGAAGTACAATTTGCAATGTTGAATCGTAAATAGTCTGCGGAAATTTCCAAATATGGGAGATATTAGGTTGTTGTCGAGTAGGATTTTTATTGTCGCAATCGTTCAAATTCAAGATCAGACGTCGCAGTGTCGCCAACAAGTCTAAAGATTTACGTCACTAGGAGTTCGCCATGTTCAGGTTTGGATTGTACACGACGCGAGGCACGCAAGTGTACTACTGTAAGCGCATGGGCCTATTGTCGTGAGTGAATGGACACAAATTCAGCACCCTGAACATCGCATGGACCGCCAGCAAAATAAGCTTTTTATTCAACCATATTGTCTTAAAATGATATGACATGAGTTAACGGTGAAAATCATTAACATTTTAACATACAAAATATGTAGATTTTGAGCTGAAAAATAAGTACTTGCGGCCGTACCCTGTCACTTACGAAGTACGTATGTTGATTTTTCCACTCTTTTTCTTCCGTTGCATTTTGACATTATTCTGACTTCCGATTATGCCGAAAGTCGGCTCAGCTCACGAGTCAGTCGGGAGTCACGTGCGACTTACATGTACGTCATAAGTAAAGGATTTCCAAAGGGTAGCGATATTTCGCGATTGCTAGCCATGTTCGAGTGAATTCGGCTACGTCATACGGGATTTCCCCGTCCTTAGCACACATGCCGCATGTAACTGGGATTTGTTTTGCAAAAAGATGCGACGCCGACGCACGACTTAAAAGATAGCTGAAATATAGAAAAATTGGTGAGGAAATCGCTAAATACGCGATGTTAAGCTTATATAAGTATTTTATAACTAGATTTATCGAAAATCAATCCATGTTGTCGACAGCAAGAAATAAATGCATGTTGCGACAATATTGTCGACAAGGCCTTGTCGACAAAACCTAATGTATCACTGCAAATCATTGGCAAATACTTGACAAATCTGATTTCTAAACAATGTAGTGTGGATGGTGCTTAGAGATGCTTAGGAGCATTATTACAATTATTCATAACAAAATAGTGTTGATAACAAAATAGTGTTATTTTTAATGAAATGTTATAAGAGGATGCGTCAATTTTTTTAGCACCAATCTGGACTAAGATTTTGAAAAGAGTAGATTTTGAAACCCTGCCAATGAGAATCTAAGATTTTGTAGTGTGATAATTGTCCTGCCCATATTTTTAAAATTTCCAAGACTGATAATCCCTACACTCATACAAATCCAACCCATTTACAAAACCAGCTCACATTCCATCAAGCTTCCATGACAACCCACAGTGGAACAACATAAGGTCATACCACACACAGCATATATACTGCGTCCAAGCCTGAACTAAGGAGACCGTCATAGCTTTTATGAGTCTAACCTTGCCAATCGCAGTAAGCCACGGTGTAATAGCAAGTGTACCAAGTTGGCGTGCGCGATACACATATGCAAAATAGCTGAGCGAAAGCTATGATATCACTCCTTAGTTTTAGGCAGACAAAAAAGAAGGTATACATGCATGCATATTTTTGCCATATCCAAGGATTTATGACTCTGATAAAAAGGTTGCCATGTGTGTGTGGGATGCCGGTTTAATTTGTTAAGGAGTAAACCTTTTGTGAAATTCATTAATATTGAAAATCCAGTTTTCCCAAATTATTTTTGTTTTTGGAAAAATTCACAGATGTGTATTTTTTTCTTCTGGAATAGTGAAACATTAGGTACCCAAATTGACCATAGTGTGCTCTGTTACCCTATATAACACTGGAAAAATTGCTCAAATTCCTCACTGTTCCTTTGAAGGTCTTTGAAATTGAACTGTGGGGGGAATGTTGTAAGGATTGGCTGTGTGTGGGACTGGCGATCTTCTTTATTAAAGAATGCTTCAGAGATAAACATACCCTCATTGCAAAACATAGCATCTCATTCTTGGAGGTGATAGAGCTCAAAGCCAAAACAAATTTTGTAAATGTGGTATTGTAATATGGAATTACCAATGGTGCTATTACGAAGCCATACACTAAATGCTGCATTAAATAAACTTGAGTCCCTGACACACACTTGTACACTCTGATACTGTTACTCCCAACAAGGTCTGTAAGGTAGGCCAAAGTTAATTAAACCAATATTGGTAGTGTGTAATTGTGTTGGAGCAAAAAATAGATTCTTTTGAATCAAGATTCTGAAAGTTAGGAACTATCTTGCCATTTCACCATCTCTGCAGCTTTTTGCACACGTCTCAACACGCTATACTTTGTCAGCCTGAACGAGAAATGACGTCAACAGCTTTCACTCGGTCTTAAACTTGCGATTCGCAGTAAACCGCAGCTGTAATCGCGGGCGTACAAAGTCAGCATGCATGATAAGCCTGCACAATAGCTTCGCGAAAGCTATGACATCACTCCTTAGTTCAGGCCGGACAAAGTATATCTTTGTGTGCGGGTGTAAAATGCTGTCGCTTCAAGTTGGTGTGTACGGCCTACTGGTGCAACAAGCAATTCTTGGTGCCGACATCGCTGTACAAAGGTAGGAAAATGGGGTATAGAATAGTTTTCTAGACAACATTCTTCAGCTGGTCCAGTTAGCTGTACTTATATCTGTCACTTAAAAAAGTTTTTAAAGAAACATTTTTATAGCTCAAAGTGACAGTATAAATGTGATGTGATCTGGGAAAACCTGTCGCATGTCGCGCAGGACAGTTTTGAAAAAACAAAGAAAATACCTTAAAATCTGTTCTGTTGTACTTTATTTTTTGACAGATTGTATAAGGCATAACTTTTGATATGTGTATCATAGAAGAAAGAAGTAAAAAGTTATGGAAACTTTATATTTCAAACTTTGCAATGATAGTCATAACTCAAAATATAAATTTTTCACCATGTGGCGGGTTTTCCCAGATTGCATCACAAATTTCTTCAGTAACTCTATACATGTACAGTTGACCATTTCTTACCAGTGTTGTAATGTGTAGAACAAAAGAAGTCATTAAGATTATAGGTACATGTTGCGCATTGAATGTGTTTGTCAGTGTTTGTATCCCATACAAAATTAAGGGTTGTCTGATTTTTTTTCTACAAATACCTTGAGTTAAAAGTAACATTGTCAGTCATGTATGTGAAACCAGCTGATGTAATAACCTTAGATATTTGGTACCGTAATTGAAAATTAAGTTTTGATACCATATAAACAGTTATCATAGCGTCAGTGTTTTTGATTAAAAAAAGACAAACTAAAAAATTTGACATTAAAGTAATGAGTACCATGAACTAATCTTGCCATGTGGACAGAGATATGAAGGCTAGACCAAGGATACATTTGGTCAAAGACATTCCATATTTGGTTAGGGTGTAACCATTTGTGGCTTAAATCATGCTGTTGTAAATGCAGCTAATTGGTGTTCAATGGCTTTCAGAGAGCCAATTGAAGGGACATGTTTGATCAAAAGTGTGGTAATAAAAGTAATGATACGTCCTTCGTATTTTTTTTTTTTGCAATTAACTAAAAGATGGTTAAAACAATGCTGCATGGTTGGTTGTATTTGTATTGTGTTAAGTACACAGAAAAGTAGATTTCTAAATTTTAGGGCATTCTTTTAGGTCATTCTTTAGGTCTAATAGTAGATTTTAAGTCTAGACTATGGTTAAATTTAAATGTACATCTTGTAAAATGTATAAACACTAATTTATTTGAAGGATAAAACAGGTCTTGTATGATAAAAAGAAAATGGTGTTGATAATGTAAAAGATAACAAGATATTGTATGACTAATAGAAGATGTGAAGTGTACAGTGCTTAAAAGATTGAATTATAAACTTTTTGAGTGCTATTTTCAAACAAATTTTGAATGTGGAAAGCATATTGTTGATAGGCTTATTACAACTGTGAGGATATTTAGTTTGGTATTAATATAGGTTGTAGAAAATCTCTTCAGGGTAGGTTCCCCTGTAAAAAAGTACATAGTGCAACAGGAAAAAATGAAAGAGACAACTGATTTCACCAGAATGGTTTAGGATACAAATTGGCTTTGGGTGGCGGTAATGTTGTACAAGGATGACTTGCAAAAAAAAAGAGAAAAAAATTTGAGGGTAACATGCTTAGGAGTAAGAGACTATGTACTACTCTTTACCGGGTTGCTTCAAATCTATTTAGAGCAATAGGAAGAACAAAATTGTGCAAGTCTACCCTTTATTTTGGGAAAAAAATTCAAGAAATGGAAATATTTTGTTATTGAATGATAATTAATGATAATAATACCCCTTGCACTAAATTTACATTACAGGATGTTTGAGGTCTGTTAAAGGGGCGTGTTCCGATCGTCTTTGGGACCCCCCCGATTTACCCGGAAGTAGTATCGATTTTGATATCAGATGAAAGGCCGTATTTTTCTCATTGTCGTCCTGAAATTTGAGTCCTCGAATCCATTTCATTCCCAAGATATAAACAAAAAAACGCCGTTTTAGTGGTTAACCACTTTTATTAGCACAGTATTGAATAGGGCTTTGCAACATGCATTATTGCGTCTACATCAAAACCGCAAGTTGTTTCCCACGGTACTTGATTGGGTGTATGTTGTAAGTGGCCAGGCCTCTCATATCAAGTAGAACACACATACACATAATCGGAACAACCACCTTTATGGCTTCTAATTCTCAGCCTCATTGCAGAACTTGCCCAGTACACGTTTTTAAAATTTAAAACTTTTTTTTCTGGGGGGGGGGGGGAGTTTGGTATACCAAAAATGCCTGTCCTTGCAAAATATAATTTAAACATAAAGATCTTCTCCTTGAATATTGCTGCTAAATCATGTATGAGTGTGTGTTTACGGTTGGGTTATTAGTTAGAACTTAATGGACATCAAATCAAAACAAAAAACACAATGCCCTTTTTGCTTTGTCACAATGCATTCGTGATGTAATCATTAGATAACCTAACCTTAGACCATTACCTAGCCATAAATCGATCTTACCCCTAGAAAATCTCATTCCCAGATATAAACAAAAAAACGCCGTTTTAGTGGTGTAACCACTTTTATTACACAGTATTGAATAGGGCTTTGCAACATGCATTATTGCGTCCCATCAAAACCGCAGTTTGTTTCCCCCGTAACTTGATGGGGTGTATGATGTGTAAGTGCCAGGCTCTCATATCAAGTAAGAACACAATACACATAAATCGGAACAAGACCACTTTATGGCTTCTAATTCTCAATCCTCATTTGCAAACTTGCCCATAACATTTTTAATTTTAAAAGAACTTTTTTCGGGGGGGGGGGGAGTTTGTTCTACCAAAATGCCTGTCCTTGCAACATATAATTAAACATAAAGATGCTTCTCCTTGGAATATTGGCAGTGCCAGAATCATGTATTAGTGTGGGTTTTTACGGTTTGGGTTTATTAGTTAGAACTTAATGGCCATAAAAAATCAAAACAAAAAACCACAATGCCCTGTTTTGCTTTGATTGCATTCGTGATGTAATCATTACGATAACCCTAACCTTAGACCATTACCCGAACCATAATCGATCTTACCCCTAGAATTTGGGGTCATACTTGTTTTCCTCCCTCAAACTTTAGTTGAAATATTCAGGAATCGTTAAAAAGTTGGTACTTTGTGTAAGTCTTCTATGAAATAAACCAAGATACTAGGTTTAATGTTAGGATTGGAGTGGGGTTAAGTTTGAGGTTAAGATTGGGGTTAATTTTATGCAAATTGATCTATTTGCCCTGACTATTACCAAGGTGGGGTAGGTGTGCTCACAATCTCAAAAACAGTTCCACCATAGACCCAGGGCGCCAGGGTAAAATCATTGGGGGGCGAAACATCATAGGTGGCGAAACATTACAAGATTAACCGCCCCTGCCACCCCTCTTGGGGATAACTGCCCCCTGCCAACCCCCCCCTTGGGGTAACTGCCCCCTGCACCCCCCCCCTTGGGTACCCGTGCTCTGCCACCCCCACACCCCTTGCTTCCACCCTTGCATGAGATTATAAGATTAACCATCAATACCCCCATCGTACAGGGAGAGAGGGGTAATCATTAAAAAACTTGCTCATTTCCTGTGTGATATCCCTATACCATGTGATGCGATCAAGCAAATGATCAAAGTCGGTCATATTCTATTTTTACTTTTCCATGTAACTGTATGCAACCATTTAAAAAGCTACATTTTGCTGAAACCCCATGAAATGACCAATTAAATTCCAAAGATGCGATCAGTTTAAAACGGGTGCCCTAAACAATAGGAAACAAAAGACATTTTCTCTCTTTGTTTGTCTATATCTGTCTCCAAATCAATATTTGCGACTTCCGACTCATTTTTTTGCTTGATCACATCACATATACATTTCTACATAATAATCAAGCATTGTCTTGCTAACCTACACATTTTCTATAACCATTCAAACCCATAGGGCAAATAATTTACCAAATATTTGGGATCACTTTAAAATTTGGATGCACAATGTTCTATATACACATACGACCACTGTCTCCCAATATAGTTAGTATAATAATGATATCAACATTTATATAGCGACTTTTCCACAGATACAAGGCGCTGTTGCTTATTATCATATGCTGCCTTCAGGAACTCTCACAATATGTTTCGCTTCATCATGGACGGCAGCCGGCCAAGTGCACAAGCCTATCAGCACTTAGATGTATATCCCCCATAACAGTTGTATTATATCTATTCACCTAAAACTGGGTAACAAACATGTTAAGGGATATACTGTGGGAATAGTCTTTTGTCCAAATCCCAAGTTTACCCTTTATCTTGGGGATACAATAGAAATTTTGATTTAACAGTTCATGCAACAAGGTCCGTGGCCCAATTGCTACTAGCCTCATTCCCCAGAATCGCTCTGAAATTTTACCTCAAGTGGTCAAAATTTTGGTGTCTGGCGTAAGCTATTTTGTTGTCATTTACCCTGTGAAATCTTGGTGCTAAAATGTGTTTGGTTTGGATGTTATGAGCGAAATATTGGCATTAAACTTTACATATGGGGTCAAGGTCTTTAATCGAGGAAATTGTTAAATATTTAAATTGGTCTTTTCCCTTTAAGAATCAAACCTTGGCATTAAAGGGGAACTTGCACAACGAATAATGATACAATTAACCTATAAAATATTGACCACATATCAACTGGTTCATAAAAAATGGAATTAGATTAACCATAGCGATGAAATAAAACCATCTAGTCTCACCATGCGCTATTTAAAATTCGCGCTAGTGTATAACATGTTATGCGATACGGCTGGCACATTTGCATCATTCATACAATAGCAAATACACATTATGAAAGCGTCACATGTGAAGGTGTATGACGCTACTGTGCCATCCGTATTGTATAACACATGCATATCCCATATACACTAGCACGAATTTCAAATAGCGCATGGCCAGAAAAATGTTTTTAATTCATTTTTTGTGTCGCCTGAACGAATGTTCATGGAGGCACATACTAGTCCAAGTTTCTGTGTGTGTGTCCGTCCGTATGACTCGGTTAACCTTTTTCAAAATGCCCTGAAGGCTAAACGGTATGCCCGATTTACTTCATACTTGGTAGGATGATAGGGTGAGGTGCCACAATATCATGTGTAGCTTTTGGCTGCAATATTTGCATATTCATGTATTTTAATTAGCTTATTTGCCTATTTTTTTCAGACATTTCGGTTAACCTTTTTTGAAATGCTCTGCTGGCTAAACGCTGTGCCCGATCTACTTCATTATCATGCTTTGAGGTGTCCGATACGCGATAATATCGGATCCTACGCATGATAATGATAAAATTGGATGATTTGCACCCAATATTTATTGATCTCGCTATGAGTTTTAAATATTTTTGCAACTCATAGCTCGACCAATAAATTTGGGCTGAATCAATCCAATTTTATTACAAACTTGGTAGGGTGATAGAGTGAGGTGCCACAATATCATGTGTAGCTTTTGGCTGCATTATTTGCATATTCATGAATTTTAATTAGCTTATTTGCATATTTTTCAGACATTTCGGTTAACCTTTTTTGAAATGCTCTGCTGACTAAACGCAGTGCCCGATCTACTTCAAACTTGGTAGGGTGATAGAGTGAGGGTGCCACAATATCATGTGTAGCTTTTGGCTGTATTATTTGCATATTCATGAATTTTAAGTAGCTTATTTGCATATTTTCCAGACATTTTGGTTCACCTTTTTTGAAATGCTCTGCTGGCTAAACGCTGTGCCCGATCTACTTCAAACTTGGTAGGGTGATAGAGTGAGGTGCCACAATATCATGTGTAGCTTTTGGCTGCATTATTTGCATATTCATGATTTTTAATTAGCTTATTTGCATATATTTCAGACATTTCAGTTAACTTTTTTGTAATGCTCTGTTGGCTAAACGCTATGCCCGATTTTCTTCAAACTTGATAGGTTGATAGTGTGAGGTGTGTGTAGCTTTAGGCTGCTTTATTTGCATATTCATGAATTTTAATTAGCTTAATTTGCATATTTCTCAGACATTTCAGTTAACTTTGTTAAAATGTTCTGCTGGCTAACCACTATGACTAATGATTTACTTCAAACTTGGTAGGCTAGGATGATAGAGCGAGGTGACACAATATCATGTGTAATGGGTTGCTGGAGCTAATTTTCATCTTGCAGCAATTTTGTTTTACTTTTTGAAATGCACTTCTAGCTACAAAACATAGATAACGTCTCTCTAGTGCATTGTTCTCTTTCTAATCATCAATGCCAAACTTCATCATAAAGCAAGTGATCGCGCAATCAGGCGACACTTGTTGTTCGAGAACTGCCTTGTTATAGTTAGTATAATTCTGTTTTTCCGTGAAATCACTCGATATGTGTTCAATAATTAATTTTTATGCTTTTGGTTATTCTTAGTATAGGTTTTCCTTTAATAAGTATCTATGAAGTTTAACAAAGAAACTAAAGCGCCACTATCCACTGGCAGTGCATGAGTGTAGTGAGCAGGTGGGGTCTAGAGGCCTGCATTAGTCCCTATGGACTTTGAAGCTTCTCTGAAAGCTACAGGGTTTAGGTCATTGAAAATGGTACAGGAGGGGATTTTGTGTTTTGTACAATTTTCAATTACATTTCCAAATGATTTTTAAACTAAAAAAAAATATATTTTTTAAGTGCACTTGCGTGCTGCTTCGACACCAGGCACCACAACTGATGTGTGCATCACAAATTATGCTTCTGCCATAAATGACACAGGGTGCCACAAATGATGCATGCGCCACAAATGATGTGTGCACTACAAATGACTTGTGCTGTTATTTGCGGATGCCTTTTTCTAATAGAAACAAAAACAATTTTAATCACTCACAAATATGCAAGATACACTACTGCTCTGATGGTGCGTTATCACCTTAGCGATAATGTTGTGTAAGCGACATCAACATGCGGGTGCCCACAATGGACTATATACCTTAATCAAATCAAAACAAAAGTATCATGAACATTGTACCATCTCTTGATCATGGAAATGTGTTTTCCCTCCACATCCTAAAAAAAATCTGCTTAACTAGGCCTACAGTGGAATTAAAAATTACTTGGACAGGAGATACGCCCATCTCATGTGAGCGCAGCAAGCATACGGAGGTTCAGCGCATACTTGGATGAATTACACATCGCGAAATGAGTTGTGATCCTCCTGGCTTGTGCAGTCCACGCACGCTTGTATTCGATTCTGTCCAACATAAGATTGTACATTATACCCTTTGCACCACCTCTATATCATGTGCTTTATTCCAAAAACGGAATAAAGCACACAGTATAGAGTAGATGCAAAGGGTATAATGTAAATCGAGCAAAAAAATTGTATGCACAAAAAATGATTTTTTTGGGGATGGGAGGGAACAACTTCAAAATTTAAAAAGATAAACGAGAAATGCAACTTTGCTATCATATCCTAGACTGTTTCAGAATGATTTTTACGCCAATTATGCAAGTTCTGACGATTTAATCGCATATGTGATGCCAGTTTTTTCTTGGTGGTTTATGGTTTTTGTCTAACCATCAGTCCACAAAAATCAACTTGCAAAAAATATTGCATTTAAAAAAATCACCCATGAAGAGACATTTTTGAATGACTTAGGACTTCAAAGGAACCATCTTCTCAATCTCAGTCGTAAAAGCTAACACGGAATAAAGCTCGTCGATATACTTCTGAGGACTGTTATAAAGATTTTTTTTTTTGCATTGGGTCCTCGGAAGTATGTCATACAGTCAATCAGGAGATCACGCCAACATGCGTTATTTTCTTGTACACGAGAAGGTAATGAAATCGCTGTGACCTCATTAGCTGGTCGAAAACACTATGGAAAATGTCCTGATTTGAGGTCCAAAATACCTGAATAGACCATTTGCACGATCCCCGAAATGCATCTCGTATTGTGCCCATTTCCACCCGGGAACTTGTACCAGCCTCAAGTCGGCTAAACACATTCGGTTAAGAGCGTAATGAAAATTGTGTAGTCGTCCGTCAGGTGACAAGTAGGGCACAGTTACGATCGAAAATATCACGTTTTGTCGTGAATTTCAAAACCAGTGCCTCGATTGTTTTTTGTTCCTCAGATATTCTACATTTTTGTAACATTAACTTCACGTGAAAAGGTACTTTGTATTGTAATTTTAGGCACTGTTCGGCGACGTGAACGAACAACAATTTTTTTTGTAAACATGACCTCTGGTACAAGTTCCCGGATGGAAATGGGCACAATACGAGATGCATTTCGGGGATCGTGCAAATGGTCTATTCATTACTAAATAATGCATTATTGTAGCGGAATGTCAACTACATATCTAAGTTGGTCTA
>JAMKCH010002027.1:0-39225 GCA_023653785.1 Ophioderma brevispina
CCTAACGGAAATTTTTCCTTGAGGGTTTGGAGCGTCCAAACAATCAAGTGCTACCGTACCGATTGGGGCGCTCCATCAGGGGCTTCAGAGAGGCACAGTAGTTCTCTAATATCCCCCATGCCTCCATGAAGTCTGCCGAAGGGCGTGGTTTTCGGTTCGTCCCCGTTCGTTCCCCAGCTCGTGCCGGAGTGGGATTTGCCGCTAGTGCTCCAGTTCCTAGAGGATTCTAACGCAACTGGGGAGAGGGGCAGTCTCTCCTGGACTTAGGAAGACGGGCCTTTGTGGTGGACAGTCGCTTCCTGGCGGATGGGTTCCGAAATTACATTACTTTGTTCCATGACGAGGCCCTCAACTGCGTGGTCGAAGGACGGCGTCCCTACCCCCACGTAATAATCAGACTGTCCTTTCACACCGTGCCAGTGTTTCTCCCGGATCTGGCCTTGGCTGCAGGATGGTCGGAGAAACCCTGTTGCCCGGTCAAGGCACTAAATTGTACCTCAAGCATCTTGAAGGGCTCTGGAAGACATAACAGCTTTTCATCTAGACGCCCCCAACCCATATGGCCCAGTAGCGTAAGGACACAGGCCGCTGGTTGCTCTCAACCATCCGTAGCCCCACACCCGAAAACATCACAAGCAGTTGGGGTCGACTCTCGGTTAAGTAACAGCTACAAAAATGATTTTGTGTTTTGCCCGTCGACAACTGCAATATTTTTAGTGTTTTTAATGCACACGACAGCCATCTTGGATTTTTTCAATTGCCTAGTGACATTTTACAAATCCATCTTCATTATATTCGTACCTATTAGATATATTATCGATGAGAAAATGATAAAAGTGTATTTTGGGTTGATCTCTCTGTGAACAGTGCATTTTCCCGGTTTTTTCTGCTTTAAAAGTGCGGCCAGCTTGGATTTCTCAAAGTAATTCAAGCGTTGCCTTCCAAGAAACTTATTTTTACATTTCCTACCTCAAACATGATGATATTTAAAAAAACAAGCATTTTTGGGTGTCCTTGTCCATGGAAACGGC
Source organism: Ophioderma brevispina (assembly GCA_023653785.1). Lineage (NCBI taxonomy): Eukaryota > Metazoa > Echinodermata > Ophiuroidea > Amphilepidida > Ophiodermatidae > Ophioderma > Ophioderma brevispina. Next base: position 1,032 of record JAMKCH010002027.1, read on the forward strand.
AATTTTGGAGTTTTTAACATTAAAGGTGCGCCATCTTGGGATTTCCAAATGCCCAAGGGTGGCCCAATGTTTACGACCCACCTTGATTCCATTATATACCTTTCAAAGAGTTATAATCAGCTGAGAAAAAAACTTTATAGAGATTTTCATCTCCCCTCCTCCCGCTGCTGGAACTATTAACGATTTATTCGGTATCGTCTAGGTAGCCCCGACTATGGCTCCCGGTGAACTATCTGCTTTCATACTGGGGTCTTTATACATTGCCAGTACGAAAATGTCCTATTTACAGCGTTTTTAAGGTACTTAACACACTTAAACAAACTTAAATAGACTACGTTTCGTGTAAAATTCATAGAGCAGGTTTAACACTATACAGACACTGCCTGACTGGCATATTTTTGAAAGAAGTTCAAACTCCCTCAAATGTTCTACTCATATATAACATATAATGGTTGCACTGTCTCTACACATGTTAACTCTTATCCTGAAATGATCAAGTCCAAATCAAACCTTAGGGTTATTGTACATGGAATGATTTTGTAATAAAACCACTCCGGAGTGGTTGTTATTTAGTACCTATTTTACATTTTCACCACAACAAAATTACATGTACCGTACAAAAGAGAGTGAGAAATAAAAGTGGAGAAATGCGGAGAGGGGAATGACAATGACGAATAGAGGATTACAAAACGGGTAGGGATAAAAGATGGAAACGGGGGGAAATCACGCTGTGTAGCCGATCCGTCCTTTTTGTGGTTATAGAATATGTGTATGTTGTCCATATAAATACATTTGGTGATAAATATTTATATAATATTTAAATGGCTTTGAGTATGATACCAGAAATATAAATCGCACGAGCTAGAAAAATATTGGACGAGTGCCGAAGACGATACAATATTTTTCTCATATTCTTTCCCTATCAGGCCTGACTCAAACCAAACCTTTGCGTTGACAGTATTTGTCCAACTGGCGATTCTTGATCAAAACCCCCCCATGATCAAACACTTCAGTCTACCAGTCCGAACGACAGTGTTTCATTGATGTTGTTCCAAAATGTCCGGATGCGATACAATATTCAAAAGAATATTGTATTGCATCCGGGCATTTTTACCAAAAGTGTACAATACACAGATTTATTTGTACCACTCGGAAGCCTGATATAAATAATAATACATTTTATTTACAATATCATATGAAGTCTTTGATATCATTATGTGACTTCTGTGTATTATGATACATTCAGGAACGTGCGACCCTCTGTCTCCGAGCAAATAGACGTGGTCCATTTGACCGCTTTTGACCTCGAATGACCCCCGATGACCTTTGATCCACTAACCAATACAAACCCGGTCTTCGTTTGGTCAAGGGGCACCCACCCACCAAGTTTCAAGACCGTGCGACCCTCGGTCAGACACACAGACAGACAGACAGATAGACTGACAGACCACCGGTATTAATATATAGATTATTTTGGTGTGATAAAACCTGATATTTTGTTCTTTCAATAGTCAACCATTTGAGAGCAAATTGAATTAAGGAATTTTAAATTTTGTTGAAAATGAACCCGTGTCTCTAAAACAAATGAAACGCTTTGACCAATAATAGCAAATTTTAGACCATCAAAACTTTGACTTCGTTGTTTCTTGGTAACGGACCCAAAACTTCAATTAGGAGGAAATTTGGGATGATATCCTTCCATCGAATGCAAAACACATCAAAATACATCTTTTCCACACTAGTTCTTTTTTTTTTTTATTAGAGTACAAATGTTATCTCATAAACGCTATGTATTTATTGGCTGGCCCACATGCCGTATCCTTTGATTTAGTGCTGTTCCTAAACGTGTGTTGAGACAACTATTCCATTATGGAATTCCATTATGGAATATTAGTTTTGGTTTCGCAATATACATAACGCAAATAGGTCTTTATGTGGGGCAAACTAAAGCACACCAAAGCACGTGTATGCATAACTTGTATGCTTCAGATAAAACACTACATCATATACACCGGTGTGTATCAAAACTCGGCTCGGAGAAGAAACCAGGTTGCTATAACCTTATCCGTGCGCAAATAAATCCATAAAAATGGAAAATTGGGGGTACTCGTCCAAAAAATGTGTTATTACTGCTTTAACCTTTTTGTTGAGCTTCGACAAGAAAATCTATAGGGATATCATTTTTTAATCAAAATGGCTTGAAAAAAATAAAAATGGCTGCCATTTGCATTAATTACACTTATTTATCACTTCCAACCTGAGACTAATATACCTCAGCTTCCAACTGTATTGTGAGGATTATTGTTGAAATAGTGTGTATATTACAATTTATTAACAACGTTGATTCAAAATATAGATGCCGATTTTCTTAAAAACAACAACTGAAAATTCAAAATGTCTGCCACTTTCATGTGAAATGCACATTTTTTGTCGATTTTTTTTGGTCAAACTTTCTATTTTGACAGCCATTTTGATTTCCTTATAGCTGCCATTTTAATTTAAAATGATAGCCCATACGTTTTCTGGTAATAGTTTAAAAATAATTTAATAACGTATCATTAAAATAAGGTCTATATTCTAAAGAATAAACTTATGGATAGCTGACTTGCAGTTATCATTTTTTATCGACCGTTGTCAATTCTTTTTGGTTACGTGCACGTGATCAAAATGCTGACATTTTAGTATGTAGAAACAAAGACCTATGCCTTTGCATTAAGGGTGATTCTGAGTTGTGTGAATTTTATGATATTTACAATGTTACATATTTTGGGTCAACATTTGTATTATCAACACTGCAAAAGAAGTGTTTAGAAACGTGGTAGAAATTAGTGTTTTGGTATTATTAAACATGTCAAATCTTTAAAAACTTGGAGTCAAATGTCTAAACACTTAATGTCAAATGCCTAAATAATGTTTAGATTTTTAACATGTTTAGATATAAGGTGTCTAGATATTAAACAAATATTTCAAATTGTTTAGAAACGTGGTGCAAAATAGTGTTTAGAAAGGTTTTTAATTTCTCATCACTGTTTTTGCAGTGACGTGGATGACCAATTCTAATTTCCATCTTATTAATGACAACATTAATAAGGATATTTGAGTAGTAACCACTTTTTATCTTTTTGGGGGCGATTTGGCTTTTTTCGTATTTTTTGTTGTTAGATTTCTGATCTGCAATACCAGCCTTCATATATATAACATATCAGAAGAAGCGTTTAGTACCTACAGGATTCGTATACATATAGACGCAGATACCAACTATCATGATGTATCATTAACTCAAAGTAAGTTATTTTCCACTTTCGTTTTGGTATTATGTTTTTCGTAATAATTTGTCTTCAATTCTGGAACTAATTTTAAAACCAACTTAATACGATTTTCATGCAAAATGATAATTTATTTGTTGCACCGCACGTAAAACTAAACAATTTGGCAACATCAGTCAAAATAGGCTTAGCAGCCATAGCAATAAAGGAGAATGTGGTGCCATGTGAGCAAATCCGAATACTGTGTTTGCGGCACTTTCCCGAAAAAGCATAATGCATGTAGAAAAGCTGCCATTCCATGATGCCGGTACCCCAAAGCAAGAACATGATTTATTGAGAGTGGTCTCCGGGATCCTGGTGATGGGACCACTCTCAGTTCCCTATGACAATGTAGAGAATGCCGAAATCGTGTACACGGACTTTTTCATGGAAGTGATGTTGGTCATGAAGCACGAGTTAGGGGGGAACGAAGTTGGGGTTTTATTCGAATGAAATCCGTGGTACAAACCATTTTGGCACTCCACAAGTTCTCCTAATGACCGAAACGCATTGTTTTTAATTTTGAACGTATTAGCGAATGGTAGGCTGGGCTCCACACGTGGTTGTAAACGGGGGCCAGATTTTCTTAAATACTAATGACATGTAAATCATAGTAACCCGTACCGTACATAGTTTCATATAAACCAAAATCTCAGAGATTGTTGCCAAGATAGAATAGAATACCGGGAAAAATTTTATTAAAACAGTTTTATGTTACCTACCTTTACGATAAATGTCCAGACATCCCAGCCCCACAAAAACAAAACGAACACCGTTCTGGCACACGTGGTTGTAACTGCATGATTTTCTGAAGTTATATAAGGACATTTAGAATCATTCTTAACGTCCTTACCTACCTAGTATTTTATATAAACAAATCTCAAGATTTTGTCAAGATAAATACTACGGATTCATGTTAAAAATACTGAGGAAAATTAAAACGAATTTACATACCTGTATATAAATTTCAAACAACCCCAGCCCCACAAAAAACCACCGTTACAGCACACGTGGTTAAGCTGCCATGATTTTCTGAATGTCCCTACCTACTACTGACTGTAAATCATAACTCCTTAAGACGTCCTTACCCGAGCCCATTTGCCTTTCCTGCATGCCTCCTGTCTCCCTCCCTCCCTCCCTGTCCCTCCCCCCATCCCTCATATACACCAAAAACCTCAGAGATTGTTTGTAATAGATAGGAATATACTGATTCATTTAAAAACCCGGAAAATATTAAAACAGGCATACCTCAAAAATTGGATGCAATGTTTTCGCCCCTTTACTAAATGTTCAAACATCCCAGCCCCGTCAAAAAACTATCGTTACAGCACACGTGAGGTTAAACTTCAATTTGTGCAAGGGGTAACAAGCAACATTTAGAATCATTATTACTACCGTGTAACTCCTATAAGGTCGCGTCTTTTATAATAAAATCCAGCAGATTATTCGTTCTGCTGTATGGCATAAAGATTTGATTTTTAAAAATATTTTTGAAAAATAATTTAACAGGTGTGCTAACACATATTAAGACGACTATGTAAGACAATACCTGGTGACGAACGTTTCATGGAACCACCAAAGCCCCACAATTATCGTCGATTGGTCCAAATATTTTATGTGTGAAAGACACTTTTCGCCAACACTTGCCAAAAGGATATCCAAAATATCAGTTTCTCAATCTATACTACAGCTCAAAGCTACTTAATATCATTAAGCGTCAAATTTTGAACATATAATTAAAATGATTACAGCCCAGAGTTGTTCTATATAAATTGCTACAATTATTAACTCTAGGCACTCAAGCAACTTACCCAGTGTATGGGAAAAATGTTTGTTATTGGCAGAAGGTCAAGCGTCACCAACTGTTGTATCATGGTTTAAGCTACTCTTATCATGTCTGGTGCGTTTTCTTATACTGACGTGTATACTTGCTGTTTTATATTACAAGAAAGACGCTTGCGCTTCAAACTCTGCCTCAAAGACTGTAAGAGAAAGATTGGGGGCGTCTGTGTAATTCATTCGTGTCTAGTAGTTCAAGGGCTTTAGTATCCATGGTGGGTTAGCTGGCTCCGCCTTGGCTCTTCACCTGTTCCGAATTAAGATTTGCCATAGGATTATGTATTGTGATCAATGTGATCAGTGGCTCGACCCAAAGTTAGCGTGAACCATTTGACCTGGCAACGGTCTTATGCTACTACGCCTCCTACATCACTCGAATTGGGTGCACGAAATAATCCTAAACTAGAGCATCGACGGGTTTTTATCTCATTCAACAAACATAACTTGCTAAGCGCATGAGCATGATTAGAGAGAGGGGGGAGGTTGTTATCTGAGCAACCTTTGCGATTTATACCTATTTTTGCTGAATCAGGGGATGTTGGCGGGATCCAGGATTTGAAAACATCAAAATTACGGGGGCTGAAAAGCCTGAAAGCTGTTAACATGTTCAAAAACGGGCTGATTTTGGCAAGATTTTGCAGATACGGGGGAGGCGCGCGCCCCTCCCTGAATCCGGCCTTAATAGTAATGGCTCAAATGGACCCCGTTTTGTGACCTTTTAGCCGATCATCCCGTGATGCCCCTTCTAACCTAACTATGAGATCCAGTCGGTTGTTTTGAAAATCATCATTTCGCTCTGGTATCAGCACGCTTTACAATTTAGTTCAATAACACAAATGTGACAGCCGTAGAGGTCGTTGGCACCTATATGGCACCCAAAAAAATCACCTGTTCCCCGTTGGCGCATGGATAGCTCAGCTAAGCACGTGACTTGCATAGCAAGAGTTCAGCAATCTACGTACTTTATTAATGTAGGGAGGGCCTACCGAGTATCGCCTGTGTATGCTAAGATCCCTAATTATTTTTATGTTAAAAACTGTATTTCTCAGAATCCCCACTCCTTACTTTTTTAAAAAGACCAATTTTAATGGGCAAGTTTTTTTTTTTTTAAATTATATTTATTAAAGGAAAACGTTTAAGTAAAGCTGTATTTTTAATTTCAATGTTAAAATTAACGCGATAGTCGTTCGGTACTGAGGCCATAGCTTGATCACCACCGAACATCGATCAGTGGTGATATGAAAGACTAACACCGGCTTGTTGCAGAACGATAGCATAAATAATAACATGGCGGCTTCCTTAAATCGATTATGCTACAGAAAATTAAGCATTAAATATAGAACTAAAACATATTGGAATTTTATTACCTGAATTTCCAGAGGATTCAATAAATAGATAGTCAATACAGCTCGGCGATATTATCAGAATCCACTCTATCTTCATCTTGGCTGCACCTAGTTTCCTGCACTACCTCAAAACTTATCCGCACTGAAATGCGGATATCACCGTCGTAACAGCTCGCCATGTCACCCCTGGGTTGAGAGAGTCTCAAGTCCGGTAAATGGACTATCACGTAGGCTCGGAACCACAATATTATAATAAAAACCCGTGTGTTATTTTACAATTACGGCCTTTTTTTGGCCCCGTTGACCAAAGGGTCTTCGAGGACCCTCTGGCGTTCATTGTCACCCCTCTGTTTATTCTTACAAGGAGATGCAGAAAGTGATGCCTACATATCCTACAGCCATGGACAGCGATGAATCTGAAGTGATCTCAACTTTGTTGTCAACATCTTGAAAAACCCAAACTGGAGAGAGAGGGCTAGGCCGTTGTCATCAGGGATAGAGATTCACCACCCCAGGAACAGTACGACATTTCATTGAAATCTTTACATAATCAAGCCAACCTTTGTTCTTGTACAGAAAGATATAGATTGGGGGCGCTGTAAAAAAAAAATAAACCACCCGGTTGCTCGCGCGGTTTCTCTTGTTGTATCAGGGGGTGACACGTAGCGAATGTCGTCTTTTGCTGCCTTTCCTCTCAATATGGCTATGGCAAAATACGAATGTTAGGGCATACAACAGAATTTATGGTCCCTCCTGTAGTGATTAAACTCATGGTATAGAGGTACGTGTTCACCGTTCGTAACCATGATAGTAACGGGAACCTTCGAAGTAGACAAGACTGGATATATAGCGCCCTCGATTTCACCAAGGTCCATCCCAGGTTAAGGGGTTCGTACAACGGAGGTTTCAAAATGTTAATTATTTTGTTTTTCAAATGCGCATATTTCAGTTATTTCAACGTTGAATTTTGTATGTTTAGTATCAAAAAATTAAGCTCATTTAATGTTCTTAGTCTATTTTATTTTAGAATCCAAGGTTTTATATATTTTGCTACAGCCCTTGGAGTCTACACATTCGGGTCCCTTCATTGGAAATCCCCTGGAAATGGTTTAGTCCCTACGATTGTTTTTGTTAAAAGAACTTCTTACACCGTATATTTATATTTTATAGCAATTCAGAAATTCACAGATTTCATTAACACCAATTCTACGTTTAAGTCCAAAATAGTCTACAAGATATCCAATATTGTTATCCACGAGTTTTGCCTGGACTTTTAGTGCTGTGTCTCAACCCCTTAAAAAATTACCCGAGTCTTTATAGCGCCCCCTGTAAACCAAGGTCCAGGGGGACACTTCGTCACAAGGTCATCTCCTATTTAATACTACTGGCTGTAACAATGAAAATAGCTTTCACCCGCTATGAACCGACGGTGAAACCAGCGAGTGAGTTTTGAAGCACCACCCCCCGGTGACGTGATATGCCGTAGGGGGGATTGCCCCCCTCTCCCCCCCCCCAAGGAGAGGCATTATTTTACAGCCAGGCCGAAATGGAGGCGAGATTTACTTCTTCGCTTCATTCAAAAATACCGCGTTCCCTTCCCATGATTTTATAACATTTCTCCACTTAAAAGTTCACCGTTCTCCCTCTATCCTTTGAAATGTTCATGTTTTCCCTTCTCGAGGTAAAATTTTTTTTTACCCGCTCTGTTGTGGGGTCTCGCTGTTTGGTGTTTGCTGGGTAATTTTGTCTTGTTGTTGTGTTTTGTTTTTGTCATTCTCCTTCCTAGGTTATCACGACGGAGATTAGTGAATTACTTAGACAAAAGTCGGGAACGTTCCATATTGGTAATCTCACCGGCCTATGTGGGTTCGTGGATTGGCAACTACGACGTCAATGTTATGATGGAAAGAATGGAGGACTACAAACGTCGACTTATTCCAATTATTTTCAAAGATGTTTCACATTTAGTACCAGAAACGGATGGCCAGAGACTGTTGAGGCATGTTATGGAAAATGTTAGATGCTTAACGTGGCCGGACCAGGTGTCAGAGTTCATCTCGTCATCTCGCGATATGGCTGAAAGAAAGGAAACGTTCTTCAAAAAACTAATGTATCGTATGCCCCCGCTTCGGTTTGTATCCCGGACCTCTACATGTACTGTCAACACTAATTCGAGTTTGAATGAACTTACTATTAGTGAAGAGATCCCGCTTGAGACGGGCGTATCTGATACGCCGACCCAAAACATGTACAATGGATTCACCCCAATATATCCTAATCTGAATCGTTATTCCTCTGTAAATGATGATGTGGTATAACGGCCAGACAATGTTGGCCAAGCCTCATTCAATATAGCAACTCGCCCAAATAAAAAAAAAAAAAAAAAAAAGGATAGGAGGGCGAGTTGGTGTAGCGGTCTAGTCGCTCAACTTTCACCAATGCTATCCGGGTTCGATTCCCAATTGAGCCAGTGTCGTATGTGAATTTGGTTGCCGATCTATACCCGTCCTCGCAGGTTTTCACCAAGAGCTAGCGTTTTCTCAAGTATCATTTTTAAGCCTTGTGAGGACTTTTTTTTAATCCTAAGTTCCCATAACCTAATTAATACGAATTCTTAGACAGTTCAAGACAGTTCGTTACCCTATACGCACATTACGGAATAAAGCGTAATATTGCTGCGCCGAAATACCGGGCTATGCCGAAACGCCTGGTCTTTCGGCAGATGACCTTACCGTACGGCAGGGGTATCTGCCGAAACGCCCGGTGTTTCGGCAATTATTCATGCCGAAAAATGCGGGCTACGTCATTACCCTGCCGAACGGCAGGGTTACTTGCCGAAACAATGGGTTATCTGTTGTGCCGAAACACCCGGGTGCCGAAGTTCTCTCCTCTCAGAACTGCCGAAGAACCCGGGCATTCGGCAGAGGAGAAAGGAAGTGGAAAATAACGTGCTGTTATGTGTAGAGCACGTGTTTACGCATTTTTTCGTGATTTTATAGACAATTCTACAATGAAACTCATTAAAAATCAGGCTTTTGGCATTTAAGAACAATCATGTATGTAATAGTAGACGTAGATACGATCTTGTAACGCCTAAAGCACCCACATAGACCCCATGAAGAAGAATTCCCGCGTTCTTTTACCAAGGTAGCCGAATTCGGAAACAATGTATACGTTATATGCATTGATATACATATGGATCCCATTGTAAAGGTCCCCTTTATTGATTAGGGCTATTAGGCCGTGCAACACGGGTTAGGTTTAGGGTTGGGATTATGGGGCCTATGGTTAAGATTAGGGTTAGGAATTAGGTTAGGGTTTGGTTATTAGGGTCTGCTGAGTACAAACATTGGGATTAGACCTAGGCCTATGTGATTTTTTACTTGACAAAAATGGGGTTATGTGATTTTATTTTTTTCTGATGGAGGGGGGTCATGTTAAATTTATTATTCAGTAAACCAAGCACCTATCTAATTGTGTGTGTGTGGGATGGGTGTAGGAGTTCTATGCAATAGGGCCTATGTAACTTTACAATTAATGATGGTTATGCAATTTTCCAAACACATCTTTCAATTTCTCCGGTCCCCTCCCTTGTAAATAATGAACGGGCCCTAAAATTATTAGTTTAAAGCTAATCTTAGCCTGTCGTACGAGCTGAGTCCACTGAACATGTATTTCGTGTCATCCTGTGTCCGTACAGCCAATTGACAAAAGAACTTATTACATCCAACAACCGCACGCTGTAATAAGGATCTCTCTGTGCCGAACTACTGGGATAACCCATATTGTTTCGGCAAGTAACCCTGCCGTTCGGCAGGGTAATGACGTAGCCCGCATTTTCGGCATGAATAATTGCCGAAACACCGGGAGTTTCGGCAGATACCCCTGCCGTACGGCAAGGTAATCTGCCGAAAGACCGGGCGTTTCGGCATAGCCCGGTATTTCGGCGCAGCATATCCCAGTAGTTCGGCACAGAGGGATCCTAATTACAGCGTGCGGTTGTTGGATGTAACGAAGTTCTTATGTCAATCGGCTGTACGGACACAGGATGATACGAAATAAGTGTTTAGTTGACTTAGCTCGTACGACTGGCTAAAATTAGCTTTAAACCACTTAAACTAATAGTTTTAGGGCCCGTTCATTATTTACAAGGGAGGGGGCCGGAGAAATTGAAAGATGTGTTTGGAAAATTGCATAAACCCCCCCAATGTAAAGTTACATAGGCCCTAATCCCGGGGCCCCGCCGGGGCCCTATTGCATATAGAACCCACACACCCATCCCACACACACAATTAGGCACATCATATGATTTACTGCTGATATGCAGATAGGCCTACGTGCTTGGTTTACTGAATAATAAATTTAACATGACCCCCCCTCCATCAGAAAAAAAATCACATAACCCCCTATTTGTCAAGTAGAATCACATAGGTCTAGTCCAAATGTTTGTACTCACTGGACCCTAATCCGGGACCCTAATAACCAAACCCTAACCTAATTCCTAACCCTAATCTACGGCCCTATAGGTCCTATAGGTCCTATAACCCCAACCCTAAACCTAACCCGTGTTGCAACCGGCCTAATAGCGAGTCCTAATCAATAAAGGGAACCTTTACAATGTGAGCCATATGTATATCAATGCATATAGTAACGTATGCATTGTTTCCGAATTCGGCTACCTTGCTAAACGAACGCGGGAATTCTTCATGGGGGCTATGTGGGTGCTCTACACATCAACAGCACGTTATTTTCCACTTCCCTTCTCCTCTGCCGAATGCCCCGGTACTTCGGCAGTTCTGAGAGGAGGGAACTTCGGCACCCTGTTGTGCCGAAATACCCGACTGCCGAAATACCCGGTGCCGAATTTACCTACTTTCGGCAGTGCCGAAGTACCCGGGCATTCGGCAGAGGAGAAGGGAAGTGGAAAATAACGTGCTGTTGATGTGTAGAGCACGTGTTTACGCACTGTGATTTTATGGACAATTCTACAATGAAACTCATTAAAAATCAGGCTTTTGGCATTTGGGAACAATAGTAGACGTAGATACGATCTTGTAACCCCAAAAGCACCCACATGACCCCATGAAGAAGAATTCCCGCTTTCTTTTACCAAGGTAGCCGAATTCGGAAACAATGTATACGTTATATGCATTATGGATCCCATTGTAAAGGTCCCCTTTATTGATTAGGAGGGCTATTAGGCTGGTTGCAACACGGGTTAGGTTTAGGGTTGGGGTTATAGGGCCTATAGGACCTAGGGTTAAGATTAGGGTTAGGAATTAGGTTAGGGTTTAGTTATTAGGGTCCGGTGAGTACAAACATTTGGATTCATAGACCTATGTGATTCTACCTGACAAATAGGGGGTTACTATGTGATTTTATTTTTTTCTGATGGAGGGGGGGGGGGTCATGTTAAATTTATTATTCAGTAAACAAAGCACCTATCTGCATATCAGCATTAAATAAGTGTGTGTGTGTGTGATGGGTGTGTGGGTTCATAGCAATAGGGCCTATGTAACTTTACATTGGGGGGTTAATGCAATTTTCCAAACACATCTTTCAATTTCTCCGCCGGCCCCCTCCCTTGTAAATAATGAACGGGCCCTAAAATTATTAGTTTAAAGTCTGTCGTACGAGCTAAGTCAACTAAACACTTATTTCGTGTCATCCTGTGTCCGTACAGCCAATTGACATAAGAACTTAGTTACATCCAACAACCGCACGCTATAATAAGGATTCCTCTGTGCCGAACTACTGGGATAACCCATAGTTTCGGCAAGTAACCCAGCCGTTCGGCAGGGTAATGACGTAGCCCGCATTTTCGGCATGAATAATTGCCGAAACACCGGGCGTTTCGGCAGATACCCCTGCCGTACGGCAAGGTCATCTGCCGAAAGACCGGGCGTTTCGGCATAACCCGGTATTTCGGCGCAGCAATCCGGGTATTTCGGCACCCGGGTGTTTCGGCACAACAATGCAGTGTGATTCTTGGAGATTTTGGCCCGAAATCATGCTCCAGGAGCATATATTTTCAACTCGTCTCATAGGGGCGCTATTCATTATTATGTGTGCGCTTTATTCCGTTAATGTTTATATTGAAGTATTACAAAAGAACGACTTCCTGCCGGCTCGGATTGCGTGGCGTGAGTCTGTGGGAGCTCGTCTTGTTATCTAAAGGTCGTGGGTTCGAATCCCACTCCAGAAACAAAATTTAGGTTATGATTTTATTTGTATTTTAGAGTTGGAGATTGGAATCATAAAAACAGAGTTGTGGATTGAAGTAGAAAAATATTGAATAGCTGCCCTATGAGATAATAAAACTGGTCATGGTCCTGGAGCATGATTTCGGGCCAGAATCTCCGACGTGCATATAGTGCTGCATTTTATTCTGTATAAAACAGCCCGTCATCCAAACACAGTTTAATACAGTTGCCTAAGAAACTGGTACATTTTAAGAGAGTTAAGCATAAAGTCTCCATAAGATAATAATATTATTTTGTGTTACTTCTTAAAGACACAACGTCGCCCTAATTAACATATTATACGGAATAAAGCGTAATAGAGTATTGGACTTTATTCTCTTAAAGATAGACCGTCATCCAAATACAGTTTGCTACACTTGTCTAAGAAACTGGATCATTTTAACACAAGCATAAAAAATACTTGGCTAATCTGTCGATTACAATTCAGCGTAAGTAGCGATTCCAAGTAATGCAAATTCTTTGTACTGTATTTCAAAGGGACAATTGAAACATTTTGCTCTTGATTTGTAAATAAAGGATTTATAAATAAAATGTGGGAATTAGAGTAGCACAGACTCGAACATCTCAAACACAACAAACAACAGCACAAGAACAGTGATACATCACCCGAGGTCAACAAGAGAAACTAAAGACCCTAAAACTGCTGAGCCTTCTAAAGCCCTTTACCTGGACTCGTGCTAGGCAATTTTCTGGGCCTCGCACATCAAGGACTTTAGATTGGCAATTACTGACCTCCCGTCGGCAAACTTGTGTGGGCAGACCAGCTGATATCGGGTTGCAGTTTCATTGAAAAACAACATCGAAGCGAGACATTATGTCTACAAATCTAGAGCAGGCTCCGGCCAGAATTGCCATGTCTCGCTAGCTTTCAGCAATGGTTCACCTTCACTGCGCTAAAACAATGGAACCGCTAAAGCGAAGCCCAAATTCCGGGCTAAGGGCTAGAGGCCAAAATAAGCCCAGCCAAAAAGATGAAATAACATTACAACCGTGACAACTGCAATGAACTAGGCCACATAGCTGGAGAGTGTGCCGAAAAAAAAGTGGCAACCATAGGTCTTAAGGCCCTAATAACCTGTATACAGTTTGTATGAAGTTGCAGGACAAAGTGTTAATTTTACTGGCGAGTTTCGGACCTATTTCAGTAAAGAATTTGATTAAAGCAATAATGGCACATTTATTTTAAAGAGCGCCACCAATTTTCAAAATTGGAGATTTTTGCACAGTTGTGATTTGTTGGTAATTGTCTAGTAAACTATACCTGTGAATCGCAATGCTAAAAGTGCGTATGTTTCATAAAAGAAACGATTGTATAATTAGAATCGGGATCCCGATTGTAATTTAAAGGTCCCAGGAAATGAGATGATAAAACTACTCCAAATCTTTGTGGGGCATTCCATTGCAATAAACAGGGCCGGAAAAAAGAATACACTACCAGTGACATCATTTGTGAAACTATTGATTATCAGTCAGTGCCATGAATAGATCCACACCAGTCACCTGGAATTTTCTATTACTCCCTGATAAATCAATGGTTCCACAAATGATGTCATCACCACCCCAAATATTGAATGCTTTCTGGTCCCTCCTTGTAGACTTGACACAACCACATCAATTCTATTGCATTACCTGTGACCTTGGCGGAGCTGGAAACGCTAATTTCATGTCCGTTCATGTTGAAATAGTGGCACCTCACAAAATGACCTCTAACTCACCTTTCTGAACCCACGGAACAACTAATGGAAGAGCGTAGACACGTACAAGGTGCAATTTCCCCGGCTATTTTATATTGGAAGGACGTTTCCAACAACCGTAGAATTATTATCGGAGATCTCCGATATTAACAAAATTATAAAATTCCTTCTTTTGCGACACAGAGAATTTCGAATGTGCAAAAATCGCGCTACAGATATTTGAATGGAGGACGCGCGAACTATTTTGAATGCAGCGGCGCGTAATTTATATGAGTCAGTTGATGCTTCAATGGGCCCAAAGAGGCAAGACGTAGCTAGTACTCAACTCCACCTAAAGTTCTTGGGTGTTAATGCATTAAAGTTTCATAAATATTATATCTGACATAGTAAATGTGTTTCCCTACAGTCTCGTACGCTACCTTGGATAAAGTAACAGTACTGAATACCTATAATCAAATTAAGTTCTTATCTCGATATATATAAGATTAAAGAATTGAAACACACGGTTATGAAAAGTCTTTGTAGGGTTGGATTAGGTATGGCGCCATAGACTCCTACATCGCTCAGGGCTCGACGCCTTAGGATCGGAGTCTAACGGGCTCACCAGACAGTATCAACAAACACGCGTCCGGTCACGTGTGTAACATAGCGGACTGCCACAACAACAAAGGCCAAAGTCTACCTACATTATGCAAAAGGTTGTACGCGCACTATCGTAATGGGACCTGGTTCAATAAGATAAAATAAGAAAAAAAATGAAAAGCACACTGTCACGGGCAGTATAGGCCTGACGGGTTGGCCTGGACTTTCTACCAAAAAGGTAAGTGCAATCATACAGCAGATAATTGTAAACAAATTGTGTTATCAGCAGCATAACGTGATTCTTTCGAGCTCTTTCGGGAATTTCCATGAGTATTTCAGCATGCAGAGATGACAGTGCACTAAGGGGGGGGGGGGGGGGGGTATAGGACACGACTGCTCGATTTGGGATGGGGATTTCCAACGGTTAATTTGGGGAACTGCTACGTGATTTACTATGGCAGTATCCCAGGTCCCAGTTGACATAAAAAAAATCATCTCTTAATCTTTGTTCACAGATCTTATTAATATCATGATAAATTAAGAAAACATTATTGGCTTCAAAAATCCGTTCGGGTTAGTGGATTAACCCACTGCAAAATAGTGTTAATTCAATACCGTTCATTTAGATTTAAAGATTCGTGACCAGGCCTAGTTTTTAGTCAAGTCTGTGTAGTAAAACCGTTCGGAATGTAAGAGTGCCTTCCTACCGTTAAGTTCTTTGAAACAGACTATCACCCGGAAGTGATGCCGTTTTAATTTGCTGTTGTGTTGGGTTGGCCTGACCTACCCCCCTGGTTGCACTGTTGTTGATGTGCCAGTTGTCTAATGTGCACGATCTGAATAACTCTGGATATTGGTCGGTTATTAATCATGACTGTGCGTTTGTGGTTGAGTTATGACGTGAGAATATTTGAGGTATTGAGGACAGTTTATTAGCCACGGAACCATCATGTCTTTTAGTGGTTCAAGATTAATATTAAAAAAAAGATGAATTTAAAGGTCCCAGGAAATGCAAATAGAATTGATGTGGTTTGTTATAGTCTACAAGGAGGACCAGAAAGCATTCAATATTTGGGTTGGTGATAACATCATTGTGGTACCATTGATTTATCAGAGAGTAATAGAAAAATTCAGGTGACTGATGTTGTGAACTATTCAGTGACACTGCATGTAAGCAATAGTTTCACAAATGATTTCACTGGTGTTGTATTTTTTCTGGCCACGTTTATTGGAATGCAAGGAATGTCCCATAAAGATTGGAGTAGGTTTATATCTAATTCCCGGGACCTTTTTGAAAAGTTTCGAATGGGCGGGAAAATATAAGTATCCTATGCAAACTAAAAGAGTTTAAGTGTGTTAGATGTGTAGTATCATCATACAGGTTATAAAAGTAAAGGGCTAGTATGGAGCCTGGGAGAACTTACGTCGTGAAAGGTTGTTAGAAGGACTAGTGTGGAAAGTGAGTACACACAGATTGAGTTGGTGGACCTGTGAGAAACTTATACCGCTCCAAGGCAAGATCACGAACCCATTTAATGTTCAAGCTTATGAAGAAGAATGGTGTGTGTACGTATTGAATGCCTGGAGAGGTCCAAAAAGATACCGAGTATGTTGATTTTTAAGTACTTGGGTAAGAATTAGTTGGAGTTCAAGCATTGTCATTGTAGCGGTGCGATTGGTAAATCCGTTTACTTGTGAATCGTGGATGTTTTATTTTAAGAATTAAGATGTGTGTATAAATAGGCGATTGTTATAATATTTTTCGAGAAGCGTGATCCTTGATAATTGCTCTTGAAATTGGCAATGCCTTTAGCTTATCATGAGCAGTGCCTGTGACAAGCGATTAGTTAAAAATATGTATCTTTTCCCCGTTTCTTACTACTTTTCTACTCAGTATTATGATTCAATAATCGGATCATGTTTAAGAGTTATACTTCATTGAATTGGCAAGCGACGAGTGGTTGTAAATCACAAAAGCGGCAATGGTCCCACAACATCAAAATTTTGTGAGAATTAATAAGAAACACCTAGCGGCAGTAGACTGTAAATCTGCACAATAATTTGCATATGTAGAACTATGATTTTTTACCTTAAATTTGCATTGCAATTTGCATAAAAGAGTGTTCCAGAGCTAGTTGGACATTTTCTCGTTACATTAAAGGCAGAAAAGCTATGAGACCTCTGGTTTTTGCATAATGTTAGGAATGTATTACTCTATCAAACATAAGTAGAAGTTTTTCCAGACAAAGTTTAGTTAATAAAGGTGTTAAATTTATATTTTCATGCAAAAAATAGGTTTGTTAGCTGTTTCGTCGAGTTTCGGTTAATTTTCTGCTTACCCTAAATAACCTGTTGCATTTTCTTTTTAGTTCAAATAAAAACCGCGTTTATGAACAGTCTACACTGCAAATTTGAGCCACCAGAAACAACACGGGTTTCACGTAATTCATAATTTGTTCCATTGTCTATTTACCCCTCGCCGTACTACCCTTTCTTACCTTACTCGTCTACTCTTTCCCCATTTTCTTGTCCTTGTTTTTTATTACTTCACTCTTTTTCCTTATCCACGAATTTCTCGCGCCCTTGTTCTCTCATTTTGTGTAGTAAATTACCAGTCTGGCGGCTTGCCTGTTCTAAGTAGTAGAGTTCCGTCTGTTTATTTCTGTCACTCGCGTTACATAACAGGGCAATTCACGCCCATTATCAGAATACCCCCACAAATGGTCTTCATTGTCGCGAGCATGTTTGATAATAAAGGAACTTAAGTCCTCTCTAGTTCTTATATGTATTTCCCAAATTTTCACATCGTCCAATAGAATTAGTAAATTGGTGATTGAGGTGAAACGTTCTTCAATATTTTAATAATCATTGCATCCACGCAATCTTGAATTAAAACATAATAAAAAAGAAATTTATAAAATGAGAAACGGTAATTACGGAATTTCCAAAGTAGACACCGGATATGCAAATTGCACTTTGAAAAGGCTGTATGACAAAATTAAACTCTCAGATTAATTTTTTTCATCATTAAAAAACGCAGGCCTATCTCTAAATTTCTTACATTAAAAATTATCGAATTGGATTCTATCCCCCCCAATTTAGATTAAAAATTCAAATCAAAATGCATTGAATATAAATGTAACAGATAACCATGTAATCTAAATTCGGATTTTTCCTCCATTTAATCAAAGATATTTAGAGATTATTATGGCAGGTATCGCGGTTATTTTGATACAGCCTTGGTCTTATTAAACTAATAGCAAGACCGTGTTAGAAATTCTATGAGATTCATGATTTTTCGACCAGTAAGTTGTTAAACCAATCTAGATTGCTACAATAAATGTACGGATCCAGCCAAGACAAGGCAAACCCGGCTAGCCCTTTCTACAAGTCAATAAAACATGAAAAGAGAAGATGAGAATTAAATTAATAGCCGGATTTGCCACCAAAATACCAAAACAACCGGTAATTAGTATTGTTGGTGACGGATAATGGTGATAAACTTTTTCTTTCTCAAGAAGATTTACTTTAAAGGTCTTTACTTTAAAAGACAGCTGCAGAAAACCTATTATAGGCCTTCAATTTGGCGATAGCGCGAGCGAAGGAGTCGCCAGATTTTGTAAATGTGGTCCAAATTATTTCTTACGCTTTGCCTACACTAAAAGGCGCTTTATAAATCTCACTTGTTTATGATTATTATGATTATTCAGGACCGACTTTTGAATCATAAATCACGTTAAACACAGAATGGAATCATCACGCGCGAGTTCTTTGTTTTTTCATAATTAATATTTGAGCCCAGTATAAGGTATGGCAGCTATTTGCAGTGTAAAAAGAAAACCTTCTGGCGACGGAGGCGCCAGATTTTTTAAAATGTGTTCCAAATTATTTCTTACGCTTTGCCTACAAATAAAAGGCGCTTTATAAATCCACTTGTTATGATTATTATGCTATTCCTGGACCCGCTTTTGAATCATAAATATTTAACCAGAATGGAATCATCCGCGCGAGTTCCTGGTTTTTTCATATTATAGTTTTGAGCAGTATAAGTGTATGGCAGCTACTTTGGCAGTGTAAAAGAAAAACCTTTTTCTTTTCGGTGAAAAACGCGGAAAACCAGATAGAGTGTACCCAAATTGATAAAACACGCAAGTTACTTTAATTGAGATTTGTTTAAAATTTTTCTTTTTTGGTTTTTTTAATTTTGCTTTTTAGATTTAAAAACACAAATCAAAGCCGTGCTATTCGAATTTGAAAAAAAAAACAAACATTTTTTTCAATTGAAAAAGCAGGCTGATCGATTCGAAAGCTGGTAGAAACCTTGTTTTTCGTCAAGAAAGTTTTAAACCTGAAAAATATTTGATATCGGAATTTGGTCACAAGGAGTTTTTCGATCTACAAAAAAAGGTTTATCGATTTGAAAAAAAATCAAAACTTAGCTAAAGGAAACTATTTATTTTGTAGAGGTGATCTAGCACACCTACAAAGTATATGCACAACAGAAAAAACCACCCCCCCCCCCCCCCCATGAGAAAATGGTTTTCGGTAAAAATGGATTTTGGGTTAATGAAAAAAAACAAGTTGTTCTCTATAGTGTGGTACCTGGCATAGAATGGCACAAACAAGACTTCTTACATTCATAACAATTTGATCTTGTTATGTACATAAGGCCAATAAAAAAGAGGAGTTCATCCCAACTTCCTGTAGCTCAAAACTCTAAAAGGCCGAGTTTGTTCAGCTTCCCGCGTGCATAGGGGTACAAAATCACCATTTTATCGCCATTTCTTTTTTTTTAAGGTTTTCTAGAAACTAACTTTTTTGGGGGGGGTGGACTGGTCAAGAAAAAAAAATCGGCCGCCAAAGAAAGTTGTCTAAAATGAAAAAAAAAAAAAATCCGCGAGCGCGCGTATTTTTTTCTGACTAAAAACGCAGATATATGCGCTTGGACCTGAGCCTGCCAGCTCAGGCCGTGAGGAAAAAAACCTATTCCCCCGCACATCTGTGCAGCGGAATTTGGTCACCAACCCCGCGCACGCCCCACTCCGTGTCCCCTTCTAAGACCGTGTGCGTCAATTAATAGTAGTAGGGTTTTGGCCTGTAGGAAGCTGAGACATACTTCATTTTTCTGGTCTAAGCGCTAGCGTTGTTGTTTTAATTCAAAAAGCGAGAGCTGCGTGGAAATTCTTCTCTTTTTTTGCATTTTTTAGACAATTGTATTTTTCGGCTGGTTCGTGGCCTATTTTCTTATCTTGACTAATATAAATAGTTAAAAATATCTGAAAAGCTTTAAAAAAAGAAATGCCACTAAAATTGTGAGCTGGCCTAAGCTCATATGTTTGATGGTAGTATAATCCCAGAGGATCGAGGATTTTTTTTTTTGGGGGGCGGGAGGCGGATTTTGCGAAGTGATTTATTTTGTAAGATGTAGACTTTTTTAGACCATGGGGTTTTTGCGCGAAAGTGGAGTCTATTTATCAAAATGTCGACTTTTTACGACAAAAGAGACTTAATTTTCTTGATCGCTTTGAAATTTCACCATCTTCAAAGAACATTTGTGGATACCAACGCTCTTGATTTTCATTTACAAAATGATTTAAATTGTATTATTTTTTAAATTATCAAGAGTAATTTGACCCCAAAAATCTCAAAGTGTTTGAAATTTCACTCTTTTTGGAGTGAACCATGTAAAAAGTTGGAAATTCACTCTTTTGAAGTTATGTGATACCATCTGATTTCCAAATCGATATCAATGCATTTTGCCTGCCAGGGGGTGACCCGTTAGTTATAGTTTATTTTGATTGAAATGACCTTTCCCCCCATACCCCATCTGAAGAAAAAAATCGTGGCAATATTTTATCCGTTTAATGTGAGAGCTAAAAACGTGATTTTGTAAACCATAGAATCCTTTGTAAAATTAATATTGAGATTTTTTCGCTTGAAACCAAATACCTTTTAGTAAATGAGAAAAACGGTAGCTTTCTTCAGACAATGTCAACTACAGTTAACGGAAAAGAGTTATTCAATGGCCTTAATTGCCCTACCTTTTAGGAGTGCATTGACACAATCCATTTTCTACAAAAATTTCTTGGTGGATCGGGACTTGTATCACGCCACTTAAAAACAATTTTACACCAAATAATGTCTCCTAGCAGGGCCTAGTATAAAGAGGAGGAGCACGGACATAGGTCAAACATCATCGTTTACCCCTCACTACAGAAAAGGTTTGACACCTTTGGTAGTTAGTATGAACCCTCTATATCAAACGCTAGGTAGTTAGTAATCTCAAATGTGGTATCACTTTTTCAATGGGGGGGGGGGCCAATTGAAGGTTACAAAGGGGTCAAATTGTAAAATGCTCAAATAATGTTGAAATGTATGCCATATGGTCCGTCTAGTCATAAGGATTCCAAAAAAATGTATAGTTTGTACCTCTATGACCCATTGGTTTGGAGTTTATAGGGTAAAAATGCTAAAATGGTAAAATTTCTATTTAAAAAATTTTACTTTTTTTAAAAAAAAAGAAGTTGCTAGGTAAATGTGTCAAAAAAGGATAGTTGTACCATCTGCAATGCATAGCATGTTATGCGACAAATAGGTCATAGGGCAACAAAATCCCATTGGTGTTTACCGTTTCTTGACCCTTATCTCCGTAAGGATTTAACATAATCAAAACTATACTTGTTGGGAGTTCCTCTTACCCAGGCAATAATTTGCAAGTATTTAAAATATAATTCAGATTAACTTTTAATGTTGGACCCTGTACAAATTGTGAGTGGACCTTTTTTACCATATAGTCATTTTTTTACTCTTAGGTCTAAGTATTTATATTGAAATAATATTTAAGTTAAGAAATTACCCGATTCCTAGACCTAGCTACCTTAATGTTTACACATTGAAAACAAATTGAAAAAAAAAATAATATTAGAAGGAACTCAGTTTAGGTGCACCGCATATAATGATCATCCGATATTACATGTATATATAGAGACCTATAGCACCATTATATTCCTACGCAATCATGATAATGTGGCCTTGTATTAGAAATATAACATTTTACTATAAGAAATATCGTAAATCCAGTTAATAGATCGCCACATTATGAAACACTGCTACTCCTAATATGGTAGCGCTATTTAAAACTATATCATTTTGTATTGAGTATTCAGAGGTCAGTCACGTTAATATGGCCCAGAATACACACAAATATTTTTCAAAAATACTCCAGATAGGTTAATGGTAAGAAATTGGTGTTTACAGATTACTGTATTATAATATACAAATATTTTCCGTATTACCGTTAAGCAAGCCATATAATGCTTGTAGCAGTATAATGGGATAGAGTTCAGCCAGAAATTATTGCAGGGAACTATTTACACGGTTTTATTAAAAGCATAATCTCGGCTTTGATGGGTGAGGGGTGGGGGCGAGGCTGAGGATCGCGTGGTAACCTTTAAGATTTCTGTCTCCTGTAGGCAAGTCTTGTCGGTCCCGTGCCCGGGCGAAACGTCCGGTCTGAGGAAATCCGCCGAGCATATTTCCCATTTTTCAAGAGTCTGCTCCCTTTCACCTCTTACACTTAAGAAGAAAAAGGGTGTTGCCTAAAGACGTTCTAAACGTGTACTCTTAGGATCCTTTTGTGGTTCACAAATTTTTTAAGAACCGTTTTGAGGGTTCCATTCTTGAGCGTTCCATATAGAGGACAAAAAAGGGTCTAAGGCGCATTTTTTGTTTAGATGTGTAAGCTACCTTAACAATGTTTTTTTGCTTGAGTTTATTGTTGTTTGCCTTTTATATCCCTAAAGTACGTTTCCCTCTGAATAATTTTTTAAGAAGCTTATTTCAACTGTTTTTTTGGTAGGTATGGGTGTCAGCCATTTACAAAAAAAAGGTGAAGTTTAGTGGGGGAAAGTGATCCAATCATGTTGGAAAAAGTATTACCCAAGTTAATAGTTTTAATCATAAGGGATTCCAAAAAGGTCTAGTTTGTACATCTGCCGGGCCGAAAGTTTTGGAGTTAGAGGCTAAAAACAGCAAAAATCAATAAAAAGGATTCATTTTCAGGGTGTACCAAGGGTCAAATTTAAAAATTACTCCGATTGGGACAACTAATTGGGGCAAATATAGATGCGAGCTCATAGGATAAAAATAAGTAAGAGTTGTGAGTGGTCTTAATGGTGATTGGGTCACGATTAGATCCGTTCGAGGTTTTGTTAAGATTTCGTATAAATGAACGTTCATCGATGTACGGGCAAATATCAGAAATAAAAATATGGGGTCACCGAACTCGTTTTTGAGGAAAAATTTATTAAAAAACACCTATTTTTTCCAAAAATTTTACACACGTCTATGGAAAATAATTTTTCATGGACATTTTTGAATATTAAAAAAAAATCGGTGCGATAACTTTGTCCAAATTTTATCTAAAAATTTTGAGCACTAGCAAGATAGTTGATTACTGAAGAAAAAGTAGGGGTCACCGAACTCTTTTCTTGCTATTTTCGAAAATAAGGGCATTTTGTTTTAGTAGTTCTTCTAAAATCAACAAAAGCGATTTATTGAGGTGAGTATAAAACACCATAAGTGTCACGCATGGCAAAACGTTAAGTGACACGAGAACAAAAACAGCACGCCAAATATGTCGCGCCCTGATTAAAACTTATGAGAGCATTGTTTTTTCATTCTTTGTAATTTTGATAGTTGTTGTGATTGTTTTAAAAAACCCTGAAAATACAATAAAACATTAAAAAAAAAAAAGAAGAAAAGTTTATGGAAAGGTGAGAAAGGGAAAGCAAGGGCTTGTCCATATTTCGTGATTTTGAAGGCATTTTGAAGCACTGTCGGGCTACCCGAAACCATATTAGCTGACGAAGTAGGACTACCTAGACTTCTTAGTAATTTTCTAACTTACTGTGTCAAATTTTCGTCCTTTACGAAGTAACGATATTAATAAAAGTTGTCATTGGGAACTTAAAAAAAAAATAATGAGCATTCGCTAAGTCGTTTTTTTTATTGCCAAGTTGTCGGCCCACTAATGCTGCAATGGCGCTGGGCCACAAAATTGTGGTTTTTGCTTTGAGGAGAATCACAGCTCTAAATGTAAAATAAAAGCCTTAGTATCAGTTGAATAGGTTATTTAAGATTTGCATCACTTCTTCAATGGGTTTAAAAATGATTATGACGTTCAAAGTAATGAGTAAAGAAAAATCTTCACGAAAGATAATCAAAAACAGTCCTTTTTACTTTACGGCCATTTCCTGCCGTAAAGTTACCTGAATTATTTTAGTAAATTAGCGTTTTCCATTAAAATGGCCATATTGCTGTTGATTGAATAATGAAAAAATGTCTTATTCTACATGAAAGTGTACAGAAAATGTGTTTTTTTTCGGATATTCCTGGATTCTACACGAGGCAAAATAATAAGGATCGTCATTTAACTTTACTGCCGGAAATTCAGTAAAGTAAATGACAAGTGATATTTCCTTCAACGAACCTATATAAGATCATATAATCATCTGTTTATGCATTTAACACTCCCTATAAGACCTAATAGGTGAAGTTGTTGGAAAACAAAATACCATTGTCACTTGATGGCCCGTTTCCCCGTTTATAAGTAGCAATATAATTTGACTCATGTTTGTTTTAATATGCATTAAATTATGGGAACAGCACATTCGGGCCTACTGCAGTACTTCATTTGAACAAACAGGTAAAGGACCAAACAAAGCGTGCTTGCTATCTTCGGAAGATCGCACAGTGTACGCAAGGGTGGTTTGCTACGCGCGCGGAAACTTAGGAACGCCAAGTCACAATTTTGGGAGAAATATCGCTTGGGACTGGTGCGCGCAGACTAACGTGCCAATCACCTTAAATGCTTACTTACGAAGTAGGGGGGAATAGGGCAGGTAGGTCAAGCCCCAATGAATGCAATGGATATTGGACCTTTGGTGCCCCCTACATTGGGAAAATAAGCCATTTAAGAGAGCAAAAACTATTCTTTATTTTATACTATGAGCTCCATTAATAATTGGCTCCATTTTATCCAAAATCGGAGTAATTTTACAATTGACCCATGTACAAACTGAAAATGCCGTTTTATGATTTGTGCCTTGCTGTTTTTAGACTATAACTCCCAAACTTTCGGCCGCAGATAGACAAACTATACCTTTTGGGAATCCTTATACTTTTCACATGATTGGATTCAAGTTCAATTTGACCCCTGTTATGACCTTTTTGACTCCCGACAAACCAATTTCCCCACCCCTAAGATAACTCACTCTTTTTGGTAAATGTTGACACCTTTTACCTACCCAAAATCAGTTGAATCAGCTTCTTTAATTTTTTCACAGATTTTGCTAAGAATATGTTTACTTTTTGGCTACTTTGGTATATTATTTTCTATCATTCTTCATGATGATACAATATTTTGGACGAATGTTTCATTTGGAAGACATAACTGAAATCCTTGAAACTAAACATTCATAATCAGTTTCATGACTTGAATATTCCATAAACGTTAATCTTAATATGGCTTAGATTAACTAAGCTCTTAGATTTAACTACCGTTTCTTATAAGCGATGGGTTGAAGCAAGCAATACATGATGTACAATGTTCGAAACACATACGGAGGAACATTGGATCGGCTAGCCAGGGATTTTTTTGTTTTGAGGGGATGGGGATTGGCAAGAGTGGACCTTTGTTTTTTTGGCAAATTGGAATCTTGGATATGTGAGGGAGGTTCGGACGCTTTATAGCCGCTGCCCCAAAACAAGGTCCCACTTTGAGTCTTATTCATTAGCCTTATCTCGCTTGGCAATGATAGAGCGAACAAACCATTTGGTTGACGAAGTCATTTAAACGAACTTCTTTTCGTTTTTCAGCTTCCCCTTCCCCTACCCAGAAACATAAACCTGAAATACACACATTTTGGTGTATATGTGATTCGCTTACTGCCGCAACTTCTCATTGGTTCAGGGTCAACACCGCGGACCGATCAATAGGTAACCCAATTGCAGTGGTTGTTCGCCGTCACCACCTCGCAGATCGGTAAAGCAGATTTTTGTGGTTTCATTCATGCACTCTGAGAAACGCAGCAGTTTTCCTCAGCCGGAATTCAACCAAAACACTTCAAAATGCTCACCGTTCGTTGATAATATATAGTATCCAATTTGTGAGAATAATTCAGTGATAATCATGTTATACAATTTTATAAGTAAGATATCATCTAAAATCACAAATATGTAAAATCGAAAATAGGACCGTTATATCCTTATATCAAATAGATCATGGACAGTTTTCTTACTATTTTAGTTTGGTAGATTCATTGGCTTAAATTATTAAAAAGAAACAAATCGATAGCTTTTAATGATAAATTATAGGCTATTTTCTGTAAAATACGTGCATACCTATTTTCGTATGCAATATCTATGCAAATTAGCCATTCTATTGTTCCTACAGAGCAAATTAGTTGCAGATTTCACTTTCAATAACTTCAAACACTATATTTTTTGATATAACACAAATTTTGAGTTGTGGGCATATGCCGCAATTGCCGCTTTGTTGGTTAAATAGCCTCTTTTTCAGTACCGGTCCCGCTTGGCCTAA
Organism: Ophioderma brevispina; assembly: GCA_023653785.1. Taxonomy (NCBI): domain Eukaryota; kingdom Metazoa; phylum Echinodermata; class Ophiuroidea; order Amphilepidida; family Ophiodermatidae; genus Ophioderma; species Ophioderma brevispina. The sequence continues at coordinate 27,663 of JAMKCH010002027.1, forward strand.
CACATAAATAAGTTACACACCGCGTACTCTTATTAACATACGCACCGTGCAATGACAACTACTTCATTGTATGTTTTTTGTCAAATCAATTTGTTTTAATGTAAACTTTTCCAGGAATATTTAATTTCCAGATATGGCTCAAGGAACAACACACCGCTTGGTGTATCTTGCGAAAAGCTCCCAAGTCTCCTGTCAATAAGCCTCCTGCTACAGGTTGTGAGCTATGGACATGAAGGTTTGTCAAGGCTGCCCGCTGTTGCTTGTGTCGTTGCTTGTATACATGTTTGAACGGCTGAAGCTGCGCTCTCTGGTGGGCGAGATTTATAAACCCCCATTTATAACCCCACCCCAGGTAAGGATGTACATTGTATGTAGGAAAGCACGTGGTGAGATTCTGGGCCCGAATATTATGGTCCATCACACTGACTCTACACATGGATAGCGGCTGCTGCGCCGTTAAATTGTCGCCGATTGAAACACAGAGTTTGCATGTTTGCCCTTCTAAAATGGTTTCAACCTTATTGTCCAAGTTAACGGAATTTTGTATTTGTAACAATAAACATCTGTGTGGAATATTTCACACACAGGTGATCATTATTTTCCCGCCACATTAGACGGGCAAAAAGCAACTTCCTGTTTGTTCAATTCATCAAAAATCCAGCCTGACCTTTTTTGTCAGCACCCGCTATCCATGTGTAGAGGTAGTTGTCCAGCACATAAGCAGTTCAATTATCTCATAAGGCACTATTCACTATTTTCTAGTTTCTATCGCCAACTTTGATGTTTTTCATTGCAATCGTGTTGCTATTGAATGCCTTGAAATTTCTCGTTGGCCCTTTAAAGTGGATTGACCCATCGACATCCTCTTTCCTTCCCCCATCCAAAATGGAGATTTTGAGATTTTGTATCATAGTAAAGACCATATTTTTCTCATCAAACTTATGTACCTTTTTAAAAGCCTTAAATATCGCCCCTTGAAAAATGTTATCATTATCAAAATCAAATCATTACACATGATTATAGAAATCGACAATTTAGCAACTATTGCATACACAAAACCTAAGTCAATTTCGTAAAAAGCATCTTAATAATAACTACATTCTACAGATTTTATTATCATAGGTTAACAGAATGTAATTTTTTTCATTTTTCTTGCATACCATGTGTTGGCCAACTCTCACCTTGAACCCTCCTGAACAAAAAAGTGTCTGTCATATTGGCAACAAAAATTTCAGACGCTTTACATGAAACTTCAATGTGATTCGGATAGATGTGCACGTTTGTGGTTGATATAAGGATAATATATTTAGTTATCCTATACGTGTAGGTATAATCCCTTTGCCCGACTTTGGGCTGCTTCTACCCAGATTCGCTGTCAGTGTTCCATGTTTTAAAGCCGTCAGTGGCAAGTGTTGAACCTTGCTGAAAGCTAGCAGACATATAGCAATTCTACCCGGGCCTGCTCTAATTTCTAGAGATATCTAGCCTCAAGGCTGTTTTTGCATGAACACTGTAACCTGATAGCGGCTGGTCTGCCCATATAAGTGTGTTTGGGTAGCATGCCTCAAGGCACCGACCATCTTTATTGCTAAAGTCCCTGGTGTGCAAGGCCAGGAAATTGCATAGCACAGGTCCTGGTAAAGTGGTATGGGCGGTGGGTGGGGTGCCGTTTTGGTGGAAGCATCACACTAATTAGGCATGAAATCTTAATGCTTCAAAAAATATGGAATACTTCAATTTTTTAACGGATCGGTATTTTGTTTTTGAAATTTCTGACAGTGCTGCACACCTGTCCACACACACAAGATCGAAGGTTATATTCTCGTATGTTTATATGTATCTTTTGTCCTGCTCACAATACAATTTTCATCTTACAGATGGTATTAGAATCTCAGAAAAAACGACAACGAATGGAACAATTAGCGAATAGTTACCTGAAAACGGAGAAGTAGTCTCTTTTGGTGAGGTTGAAAACTTCTGTAATTTTTGCAGTGGTATTCGTATGATACACGCCTGAGGGAAGCTTGGTTGTAAATGAAGATGACATATCGGAATTAAAGTATTATAAGCATATTAGAAGCATTCCAAACCATTTGCCATTCTGGAAAAAAAGATTTCGTCATTTGGTGGCCAAAAGGTCGTATGTACCATAGCTGCCACTTGAGTCATCTGTGTCTGCATATGAGTAACTCCCACTCTATCTTTCCTGGAGTCAGCATCGGCCCTTAATAGTTCAACTGTATCGCTTGAAGAACCATTTTCATAGCCCTGACCAAAGACTTTTGTTGGATGGGAGTTTCTGACAAATTGCAGCTATTGCAAACTTTGCGACCCCTTCTTGCACTTACGACGATTTGACTTTGTCCTTTGACCGCGAGAGGACCGCGTTGTTTGACTGCAAACCATAGGTTTTTATCCACACACGAAAAAGGCGAGTAAAAATCGATGCACCAAGTCCAATATTTCAAAACCCCCATTGGTTAAAGGAAGCCCATCTTTTAGTACATAACTAATTATTTGCAACACTCTAACTTAAGTCATACCTGTGGAATTAATTGGCACATCATGAGCTTATGCATTATGCGGAAGTTTATTGGGTTCAAAAGAGTGCAATGGCCAAACTTGCGTCTCATAAACCAATGAGAGACATAACTCTGTCCTTGAGAGGTGAATTCGGCGTAACTGTTCCGAAACTTGAAAGGATCCTGCATCAGGCCATGACTAGTCTGTGGTTTACAGACCTTGTAACTACCGGGTAGTATCAGCTGAAGGGACCAACTCGGTTCTGCGAACCGCTATGAGTTTCACCCCATCACGACTTTTTAAAAATAGTCTGACAAAGACTAGCCTGGACGTGACATTATGGAAAGGCTGTATAACGGCGATTTTCAAATTAAGACACTTACAGGAATTTACAAAAACATATGACTTTTCACCAAATGATTCTTGATCTTTCAATCAATATAATGGTTTTCCTCTTCTGGTTAATGCATGATATTTGTTAATTGTTGTTTTTTTTATTAATTTTCTAAGTTTTATGAAGTGAACGAGGTGGCATTGATATCGTTGTATAATGATAGAGTTTATCGTAAATTTGATATTAAATCACATTATTTTGACCCGCATAAACATTGAAATCTAAAAGTCTTAAGTGAAAATATGCTAAGACAGCAAAGGGGGTGGGGTGAGCGGCAGTATTATTATCTTATTATTGCTCATATTTACATTACTTAGGATCATAATCAAAGCCTCGTGGATAGACGAGAATCTGAGTCAGACGCCAAACGTACTACACATGTAAAGCTTCAATGGCGCCGAGGAATTGGAACCACGAACAATCTTCTTACAAGTTTTGGGTGAGCTGTTGCAGATTGCATGAACAAATGTAAAGTTCTCTGGGCAATAGCAAAGTATTGTGCTTGGGTCCAAGTGTTCGTGGTAATGATATCCGGGATATATCATATATTAATATCGGTAGTCTGTCTGACCGCGTCTATTTTCTCGGAGACCGAGGGTCGCACGTTCCTGAAAACTTGGTGGGTGGTGTCCTTACCTTCCGAAGACCGAAGTATTGGATATGGATCAAAGGTCATCGGGGCATTCAAGGTCCAGAGTCAATAGGTGGTAAGTCCTAAAAAATTTGTTGTTTTTCTCGGAAACCGAGGTCGCAAGTCCTGAAACTTGGTGGGTGGGTGCCCCTTAATTGTATGAAGACCGAGTTTGTATTTTAGTGGATAAAAGGTCATTTGGGGTCATTCAAGGTCACAGGAAGTCAAATGGGCTAAAATTGGTGTAGGACATGAAAATTGGAGGGTGGGGTCGGTGTTGATGGCAAACAAATTTTACAAGTCGCGATAAGGTCATTAGGGTCATTCAAGGTCAAAGGAAGTCAAATTGGGGAAAACATTGCCATGGTGTGTGGACATGAAACTTGGGGTGGGGTTGATTGTTCATGCCAAAAATCGTAAAGATCGCGACAAGGTCATCAGGGGTCAATCAAAGCCAAAGAAGGTCAAATGGGGTAAACTGTGGTGTATCCAGATGAAACATGGTGGGCGGGCTCGATTGTTGATGCCAAAAAATTTAAAGGTAACGATAGGTCATCAGGGGGTAATTCAAGGTCAAACGAACCGCGAAACCCGAGAGCCGCGAAACCCGGATAATACTTAAATAAAGTCGGACAATTGGAGAGCTATTGTAGGTTGGTACAAGCTGATGTACTGTAGGCAATTATAAGTTCAACAAACCTGTGCAAGTTTCGAATGAGTTCTTTTGAAGGTAGAATGAGCCGAAGTACTCGAGGAAATGATAAGTTGAATAAGTGTAAGTTTGGGGTGAGCTGTTTTAGTTACATGAGGCAAAATATTCTTGGCATAATCAGTTAAAAGAAGCATATACACGTTTTAGGTGAGCTGACCGAAAAGTATTCTGAACAAAGCTAAAAAAAGTCAAACCATCGACTACCTGTCCGAGATTACATGGCATCTAATTGAAATTGGCCCTCGCCATTTACAATTTATTTATTTTGTTCACTTATTTATTTTACCCGCAGATGAGAGCGCTGGTATAGTGAATATTTTGATCCACAATGGCTGTAAAAACAAGACAACTGACATAGGAGACGCGTTCACATTCTTCTGTAAATACTCTGTTTCGGAACAGTTCATATTTATGACTCCTTATTGGAGCAAATTGAACGAGACGGATAATGCTGATCAGATGGATGACTTTGTCCCTATTGACTTTATCAATGATGAGAATGAAGAAAACCCCGAAGTGACTACAAGATACGAAGAGATTCGTTATTATGGTCCTGATGATTGTGAAACACAACTGAAGTAGTCACTATTAGTTACAATAAACTAACCTCTCCACCAAGGACACAGTTCAGTCGTTGTACTTGTACATACGCTGACATGAACTGACCTTGTGTGATCTGGTATCAATATATCATACCAAAAAGCAAGGGGTTATATTTTCTAAATACATTGTTGAATGAAAGCTACTGAACTTGGCAAGGGGATTGAGATTTTATTACCTCATAGTGAGTTAACGCTGTCTGAACTTACTAATCTTAAAAATGCCGAAACTTGCAAATCTCTCTGGCTTTTAAGTGTAACATGAAATTGAAAGTTGACAACACCGCCAAGACCATACAACCATTGAAGTTTTTGACATTGGATAACCCTACATGACCTTGAAATGACCTTCGGCAATGAATATTGACACACTACGAAGTTCATGACCATCCAAGCATTTGGAGTGATTTGATCTTGATTCGACCTTGGATGACACTCCATATTAACCTTGAAATGATCGTAAACAATTTTTTCGGCACTGAATGTTGACCACACCCATCAAGTTTCATCATCCAAGTTTTCTGATTGTACTTTGATTGGCCCGCAAGACGTTGAAATGGCCTTCGAAATTTTCGGCACTTAATGATGACCACACCCAAGTTCTATCATCCTACCACAGATGACAAATTAGCTCATTTGCAACAAAGAATGCCCCTTTAATTGGCCCACATGCCCTATACAAAAGGTAGTCAACCTTAAATGACAGAATGCCCCTTTAATCCACCCACATAACCTTTGACCCCAATCTATACACCTCTGTGGACCATGGGTCATTGCTTACTGACGAAATCTGTAATCGTCGATATTTGATTTGTGGCGGGGGAAAACGATGGATATATTTTTAAAGAATTGCCCCCCTTTAATCTACACACATAACCTCTTCACATAACCTCTCAACCGCAATCTGAGTACAACATATGGGCCTTAGGCCAGCGGTTCTTCTGAACAAGGGTTGATTATAGAATTTAAAAAAAAAACATTGTGCGAGGCGTATTTTTAAACTCATAGCGAGACCAATATCTTTGTGCATTGTGCGAAAGAATCCATTCAATTTTATCGTAATTTGCTCTGAGAATGACTTGGAATATAAAGACTGCCTTCCAAAATTTACATTCCAGGTCAGCAAGCCAACTCTCCAAAGTAAGTATTCTTTCCTTTTTGACCCTAAATACTGCCGAAAGTTTGCGACGCTAGGTTCAGTATTACCTCTCCGCGATGCAGAAACACTCTTTAAAGTTTATTAATTCTTGAAGTTGTTCCCCATTTAAGGTCCGAAATCGAGAATTTCCAACATTGGCCACCATTACTTGCGCTATTGTTTGCCATCTGCTAATCGATTAATTTGACCCGAAATTGTCCCGCGCTAATTGAAGTATTATTCTCGACTACATCTCGCGACCGCGACCGCTACATACGATGTCTACACACTATGTCGGTTTTTAAAAACGTGGAGAAAGTCTAGGACGCAAGAAAAGAATCTCAAAGCATAATAATGGCTGTAAATGGCCCAAGCGCTGGGCAGGAGATTACCCAGGACAACCTAATGAAACTGGAAAAACCACACGAAACACAGAATGACACACACGAAAGAATCTGCTGTCGAATTATGCCTTGCTTTTTCAGCGAGGGCAATAACATAATCTGAGATCACTGAGCCTTGCCTTGGCCCTGCCTGGACAGCCCTGAATCGGTCCTATTTTATACCGCACGCGCCTTCATACGAACCAACATGTCCAAATTCAAAATACCCCTCGCCCGTTGGATTGACTAGAGAAGCTCAGAGAGATATTAGTCTCCATTCCCAACCCGTTAATTTGCACAGACTGAGCGGGTCTACTCTCATGTGAAATGCACTTTTTTGTCGATTTAATCAAAATATGTATTTCGACGGCCATTTCGATTACCTTATGGCGGCCATTTTGGGCTCAAATAATAGCCATAGGTTTTCGGAGGAGTGTTTAGCAATATAAGGCTCAAAACCTGTCCAATCCAAAGGTTTTTCTACTACATTCACGACCAAGAGGGTGGTTACCCCACCCCCGATTTTTTTCGTAATTAAGGGGCAAATACAGGGTCCAAAAGATAAGTTCCCCCCATAAATCGAGGCACATTTCGTTGCATAACTTCACTTAGAACTGGATGTTTAGAAATTTTTAAAAAAGTTTAAAGAGAGGAAACATTTGGCTCTGCAACAAAAGTCGTTGCTTTTCAAAAAAACACTTTTGGCTATCAAACACATTCACTTTTTCCAAAAAATGATGTTGTCAGAAAAAGTTGCACTTTACCGTATTCAAAGGACTGAAGTAAAGAAATTATCAATTTACAACAACGATTTCATTTCCTTTCTTTATATTCATTGCGGTCTGAAGTAAATAAGCTTAAAACATAACGCATAGTTAAACAAATAAACAAGACAAATATGCAGACAAATGAGATGAGATTTGTGTAAGCAACACCAAGTGAAATGTGAAGCAGATCGACACATAAAGGAGAACGCTACACTGGCTCAAGGTGGTGGAATTATCCAGCGAGCATGGAACCACATTCATCAACAGAACATCAGAAAATTGGTAAACAGCATGTGCAAACACTACATGCAGGTCATCAGTGCAGATGAAGGGAACAGTGACTATTGAGTCTCACCCTGAATGGCAAATTTTAAAACAATTAACCTTATTTTGATTTGAAACAGGCATTTCAAACATTACCTCTTTCATTCATAAAAAAGAGCAATATGCAAAGAAAATGACTTTATTTGATACTGATGAATGTAAAGCTTACATCTCTTTGTTCGTTTTCCTGCATATTTGTTTTGTTTATTTGTTTGCCTACGCATCAATGTTTTAAGCTTATTTACTTCAAACCACAATGAATATAGAGACAAGAACAAATCATTGTTGTAAATGGATAATTTCTCGACGTTAGACCTCTGAATAAGGCAAAGTGCCACTTTTTTTGACATCTTTTTTTTTGGTTTTTTGAAAAGCAACAACTTTTGTTGCAGAGCCAAATGTTTCCTCTCTTTAAAACTTTTTAAAATTTTCTTAACATCCAGTTCTAAGTGAAGTTATGCAACAAAATGTCCTTGAATTTTGGGGGGGGGGGACTTATCTTTTGGGAACCCCTTATCATCTTGTTTGTTATCAGTGTGTAGCTACATTATGTCCTTTCTTTATATAAAGTACAAACATATCAAGTTTTAACAATATGATGGCATGGTGATGTCACAACTGAGAGCTTATTTATAACGTTATTCGTAAGCAAATCTCCAAAATCCAAAAGGTTTTCGACCATTTTCGCCATTCATGCAAGCAAAATTGTTATTTATGTGGCAATGATGGGTGCCAAAGTAAGTATTTGCTTACAGTAGCATCAAACGTTACATCATCCGACTTTGTCCGGCAGACCAAGAGATGTCCATCTCAACGACAACATCAAAGCTCATCAATAAGGACAATTGAGTAGTAACCCCTTTTTTATCCTTTTTTTAATTTAACAATTTTCCCATTTTTTTTCTTGGTTAGATATCTGATCTGCAATACCAGTCTTTACATATATGACATATCAGAAGAAGCGTTTAGTACCTACAGGATTCGTATAAATATAGGCACAGATGGGGCTACCAACTACTACGATGTATCATTAAGTCAAAGTAGGTTATTGGCTATTTGTTATCGGCATTTCATTTTTTCGTAATAATTTACATTCAATCTGAAAGCTAAATTTATAGGCCTATGTTTGAATAGTAATTCTAGCAGCCATGGACAGAAAGTAGAATGTTTGGTAATGTGAGCAAATCTATACACTTTATTGCACAATTTTTCACCGAAGCAGAATGTAATACACCTTTTCCATAATTGTCACATCCTCGCCTGGCGCGGTGTTTATTGCGGTTCGGGATGGCCACGTCTATGGCCTGTTTCAAAGACAGCGCAATGCCCTCTATTTGGGCTTATTATATTCGACGAAACGAAACGAAACAGGCTCAGTGCACCCATTGGATTACACGCTTTATTCCGTTAGAGTGTAAAATGTACGATCACAGAATAAAGCGTGTAATCCAATGGGTGCACTGAGCCCGTTTCGTTTCGTCGAATATAATAAGCCCTCAATTTGTCTTATTTTTACAATATAACCTTGCAAAAGAGAATTACGCTGACCTTGAGATGCGGCCCCACGTGATCGTCCCGAAACTTGACTGGCCTACATCATCCTATGATGTGACAATTACGAAAAAGGGTGCATGTATATAACTACACATGACAGTACAATTCCAGTTCAGAATCAAAGAATTGATTGTATATCCTGTGAGTGAACAGAGTTTAATATACAAATGACCCAAACTTACTGTTTTCGTTTTGAACGTCAACGACAGTTTACTGCACACATGCACACATTTCGTTACTTGTATGTGAAACTTCTTTGATCGGTCGATCTACATTCCAAAGTATAGATAATCATACACTTTGGGCCTGTTGGCACACTGATCTCTATATACAATGGATTGGTACACAAAGTAATGTATATCGGACTGAATGAAGCAATGGTGGACATCTTTGGTCTACCGAACACAATAGCCTCCAGAGACACCTGTTTAACAGTTGTTGTATCCCGGTGTGCCCGTTTTAGAGACATGCATCCCATACGCGCGCAACTTCAAAAACAATGAGCTCACTGAATTGGATTGACGCATAACCCCGCGGCCGCGCGCAGGTGGCTGTAAGCCTGCTAAAACTAAAACGGGGATACGTCTGCTCTAACGTCCACGGTAAGGGTTTTAGCCGGCTGACTATGTTTTTAAAGTTTGTATAGACTTATGGACCCATCTTTTCCACATTCATGCGGGGACAAGTGAAATATTAATTATTAAAGAACAATATAACAGATTTTGATATCCTTAAAAGGAATTTTATTATGGGACTAACAGCCAATTTTTGGAAAAAATAAAAGAGTTTTGATGACCACCCGTCACGGCATGCTTGTTGGTTATTTTATTTTGCTTCGGGGGACCCCAGTTTCAGGTAAAAAATGACGACGTATCCCTATATGGAAAAAAACACCGATTATCGTCATCGTACGGGTTCGTTTTTGATATCAGTAGGGAAAAGGTAACTTTTGTACTGTTTAGACCTATTAAACGTGTCTTTTGGAAAAAATTAGCACTTTGGGCAGAGGGTCATGTACAGACCTTGATTTAACATAGTCGGATTTATATATATACGCGTTCGCCCCGAAGAGCAAACTGATAACTGATGCCTGACACGTGACCCTTACCTGACACGTGACACCACTATCTCATCCGTTACACGTTTATAACTACAATCCTGCAAAGCAGCAAGCATCTCTATCTCTGTTGTCACAGCTTAATCGATCAAGATGTGAGATATACATGTTGTTTTCTTTAGTAAACAGGGAGGGTAGGACACGATCGGCTCGATTTGGGCATTCCAAACGGTAATTTGTGGAAACTGCTACGTGCATTACTATGGCATTCTCGGTCCATGACATTTAAACAAAAAAATAATCCTCATCTCTTAAACCTTTGTTCAAAAGATCTTAGTATAATCATGATAATTAAGAAAAATATTGGTTTCAAAATCCGTCGGGGTTAGTGCATACCCGCTGCAAAATGTGTAATTTCCAATAACGGTCATTTAGATTTAAATGGATTTTTTCCCCCCCCCCCGGGGTGGCCTTAAAAGTTCACACAAATCATGCTTCTGTTAAATTACCTGCGCATAACTCAAAACTCCAGAACTTCCGCCCGACAAAAGTAATCTCTATCAACATAATGGGGGCCGCTTGAACATACGCGCCATGGCTACAGAACTCTGCGCTCTGTAGCCATGCGCAGCCGTACCGAATACACTCTACTATCAAACCGTGCCCTATTATAATTTTAACACCCCAAAACCATTGCACTCTTGGGTCTGCCCATGCTGGTCCAATGCACAAACAAGGACCTGTGGAACTTTTCAGTGAGCTCGCATACGTTGTAACCCATCTCATATTTGAGAACCCCATTGTGTTTTGGACACGATAAGAAGACGAACAACAACTAAAGTATTTACAACACATGTAGCCTATGATGCAATTTGGGAAATACAGCACATCCTGTATTTTTTTCCAATTTACCAGGCTTATTAACGACTACACTGGAGCTTTTATTCGATTTTTTCGAGTATCATCATTATCGTAACCTTATTATGAATTTTCATTATACTTTAAGTACTACGCTTTACAGTAAAATACTATACGTTTTACAAAGAAAATTCTTGCAATCAATTCTGCTAACAAAAACCCGTAAAATACAGCTTTTCAATTTACCACCATTCAAATTAATATATTTAGCCAGCTGATGTAATTATTTTACATTAAGTATTAATTTTGATTAAATCATTCTAATTACAAAATAAAATAAACCTCATCAGTCCTCTTTCTAGATTAATTGGCATATTTTGCCTGTAAGAAGATGATGACGGCTAGCAAATCATACAAAAGCATACCTTCACTCAGCAGGCAAAAGTATTTTAACATTTTCAATACCACCGTTCCTGAGGCAATCGATCGACTCTGTTTGAGTACGCCAAACAGGCGAATGCGCATTTATCTCCTTTGACATAGAAAAAGAATTTTTTAGTTTTTTTTTTTTTTTTTTTTTTTTTAATATTAAATTTGACAAGTAAAACAGGATACTTGAATTG